>CAIGRQ010274555.1:0-26170 GCA_903798375.1 Fraxinus sp. D2006-0159
GGATGATTCAATCTATGGAACAGTGCGTTCCAATATCTTGAGTACCGAGCCACTACCGAGTCTGAATCGAGCGTACGCTATGATAGTTCAAGAAGAGCGAGTTTGTAATATAACTCGTGGAAAGGAACAACATAGTGAGCACATGACCTTTGCTGTCCAAACATGATTGACTTCAAAGGGACGAACTGAAAATAAAGATAAGTCCATGGTCTGTACACATTGTAACAACCCAGGACATAATGTCGAGTCTTGTTTTCAGCTGATTGGTTATCCAGATTGGTGGGGTGATAGACCAAAAGGTAGCAGACATGGCCGTGGAACTAAACAATTTACTGCCTCAGGTGGAAGAGGACGTGGTGGACCAATTCGAGCCAACACAACAATTGTAACATCACAAGAAAGCAAAACAACCGAAGCCGAGAAAAGAGGACTAAGCGGACTGAGTAGCGAGCAATGGAACACGCTGCTTAATATGTTGAATACTTAGAAGGATGAAAATCAAGGGAGATTGAATGGTACGTATAACTCCATAGAATGGATAATTGACACCAGAGCTTCTCATCATGTGGTAGGGAGTCTAGGATTGATGAGCAATGTGAAAAGTGCTAATCCTGTCCCAATTGGATTGCCGGATAGGAAGGAAATCATGGCGGAGAAAGAAGGATCTGTCATGTTGAATAAATATCTAAAATTAAATAATGTTCTTTATGTTCCTAATTTGAAGTGTAACTTGCTACCTGTATCACAACTTATTGAGGAGATGAATTGCACAGTTATGTTCACTAACAAATGTTGTGTAATACAGGACCACAATTCGAGGATACTGATTGGTGCGGGTGATAAGCATGAGGGGCTCTATTACTTCAAGGGAATGGTAGGTGTGAAGTGTGCTAAGGTTTTGAAGACGGTGCGGAAAGATACCTTTGACAATTGGCATCAAAGGTTGGGACATCCTTCTAATAAGATTGTTAGTTTATTACCAGTTATTGATGCTAGTAGCGATAAACGTGCTAGTTGTGAAATCTGTCTTCGAGCAAAACAAAGTAGAGGGGAGTTTATGTCCAGTAATAACAAAGCATCTAGTGTTTTTGAAAAAATTCATTGTGATTTGTGGGGTCCTTATAAAACTCCGACTTTTTGTGGTGCACATTATTTTTTGACAATAGTTGATGACTATTCGAGAAGCATGTGGGTTTATCTGTTGCAAAACAAATCTGAGGTAAGGACCTTTCGTAATTTCTTCGCATTAATCCAAAGAAAATTTCATGGAAATGTAAAAATAGTGCAAAGTGATAATGGGACTGAGTTTACTTGTTTGAATGATTACTTTGCAAAAAATGGCATAATACATCAAACTTCTTGCGTTGGGACTCCTCAACAAAATGGAAGAGTGGAACGGAAACACTGACACATACTCAATGTGGCACGTGCACTTCGTTTTCAGGCAAACTTGCCTATTGAATTTTGGGGAGAATGTGTGTTGACCGCTGCATATTTAATTAATAGAACTCCATCAATGTTGCTGAAAGGCAAAACGCCTTATGAACTTTTATATGGTCAAGCTCCTTCATATGAAAATATTCGAGTGTTTGGATGTTTAGCTTATGCTCATAACCAATGACGGGAATGAGCTAAATTTGCCAGTCGAAGCTGTAAATGTGTGTTTATTGGATATCCTTTTGGAAAGAAAGGATGGAGCATGTATGATGTGGAATCGAGTGAATTGTTTGTCTTAAGAGATGTAGTTTTTGTGGAAAATCTGTTCCCTTATATCCATAAAACTAGAGATGAACAAGGGAAGACTGGTAACAACGTCGTTGAAGATTGCTTGGCTGAAGAAGAATCAGAATACTGTTATGGGATGCCTGAACAAGAGAAAGGTGATGCGCAAAGTCAAAACGTGATTGAGCCGAACAGTAATACACAAGAGCAAGATGTGATAGTAGCAAGGGGAAGTGTGACTGAAGCTGAACAAGTTCAGCAACCGGAAGAGTTACTTGGTCGTGGTCACAGGGCGAAACATGGATCTGTTTTGTTGCGAGATTTTGTCTTACACACTGTGAAAGTAATGAGCCCCTCTACAAACTCACTTGGTTATCAACATTCCTTTGGTAGTCCTTATCCTATTGCACAGTATGTGAATTGTGATAAATTTTCTATGAATCACCGTGCTTTCTTAGCAGCCATTACTACAGGTGTTGAGCCTAAATCTTTTGCTGAAGCTGTGAAGGATGAACGATGGACAGATGCTATGAAGAAGGAAATACAAACATTGGAAGACAATGAAACATGGACTGTAAAGCTATTACCACCAGGCAAACAAGCAATCGGGTGTAAATGGGTGTATCAGATCAAGTATAATGCAGATGGAACTATTGAACGTTACAAAGCTCGGTTGGTTATCCTTGGAAATAGGCAAGTTGAAGGCACTGACTACAATGAAACATTTGCTCCTGTAGCAAAAATGGTAACAGTTCGCACTTTCCTTGCCGTAGCTGCAGCTAAAAATTGGGAACTTCATCAAATGGATGTGCATAATGCATTTTTACATGGAGATTTACAAGAAGAGGTGTACATGCGCATGCCTCCTGGCTTTTATGCTCATACTCCTGGAATGGTATGTCATTTGAAGAAGTCTTTATATGGGCTACGACAGGCTCCTCGATGTTGGTTTGCAAAATTGGTTTATGCTTTGAAGGAGTATGGTTTCAGGCAATCCTATTCTGATTATACCTTTTTCACTTTGCGGCAAGGTAAGGTGCAAATCAATGTCCTTGTCTATGTTGATGATATTATTGTGTCAAGTAATGATCATTCGGCTATTTAGCTATTTAAGCAATATTTGGGTAGTTGTTTTCATATGAAGGATTTGGGAGCGTTGAAGTATTTTTTGGGTATTGAGGTTGCCCGTAGTTCTGAAGGCTTTTATTTGTGTCAAAGAAAATATGCATTGGATATTATTTCAGAAGTTGGTTTGCTTGGAGCCAAACTAGTCTCTTTCCCAATTGGCCAAAATCATAATTTGGCCATCGTCAACGGTGATTTGTTGCATGATCCCGAGAGTTACAGACGTTTGGTGGGTCGGCTTATTTATCTCTCGGTCACTCGACCTGAATTATCTTATTGTGTGCATGTACTGGCTCAGTTTATGCAACAACCTCGCAAAGAACATTGGGAGGCAGCCTTGAGGGTAGTTCGTTACTTGAAAGGGAATCCTGGCCAAGGGATTTTGCTCAGCTCGAAATCTAATTTGCATCTTTCTGCTTGGTGCGACTCTGATTGGGCGAGTTGTCCTCTGACTCGTCGATCCTTAACCGGTTGGTATATTCAACAGGGCAGTTCTCCAATTTCTTGGAAAACCAAGAGGCAACAAACTGTTTCTCAGTCATCGGCTGAAGCAAAGTATTGATCTATGTCTATGACTACTTGTGAAATAAAATGGCTAAAAGGATTATTGTTGGCTTTTGGTGTAACTCATTTGGCCCATGTGCTCTTATACTGTGATAGTTAGGCCGCTTTGCACATTGCCGCCAATCCAGTGTTTCATGAGCGTACCAAACATATTGAGATCGATTGCCATTTTGTTCGTGATGCCGTTTCTAGTAGTGTTATCCGGCCAACATATGTTCTCACTGGTTCTCAACTGGCTGAAGCATTGGGTGGCCGTCCATTTGAGCATCTTCTTCGCAAGTTGGGCATTCATAATATGCATGCTCCAACTTGAGGGGGGGTAAATATTCTCTTAATATTTGCTGTATAGTCTTGTTTAGGTAGTAGTGATTTTCTTTCCTGTATGAGCATATTTACGTGCTAAATTAGTTCCTTAGTTTTAGGGCTGTAATTCTATATATGTGTATGATTTCTTGATGAATAAGGGGCAAGACTTTTCTCTTCCAAAACATTGAATTCTCTCTAAAATAATTTCTCAAACCCACGACATTTTTCTTATTCCTCACAAATGTTTTCCCTCCCCTCCATTTTTCAACATTAAGTGGAGTCAGACATGGTAGAATCCTCCAAAAGAATTTAAAGTTCGTCTCATGCCTTCGAGGCAATATAATGCAAGAGTTAAATTGGGACTCCTCCAAATGAATTATATGTACAAATTAATATTGGAAGTCATATTTTGTGGGTCAGTTACAATTCCTGTAATGGCTGGCCAACATTCAATGGATTCCAAGTAAATTCATCATTATTATGTGAGATAATCTTTATTTTCATTTTAATATTCCTTTCGAATATTGTCATAGATCATTAGATGATATTTTTTAGTAGGATTATATGGCATTTTAACAAATTTAGCTCGAGTTCTTTGATCCTTCAAGCTGATCAATGATTATGCTGATCTCATGTGTGGATTGAAAATGTGATTTGGGAGCACAATCTTCTTTGAAAGGGAAAAGAATGTGAATATTTTTTAACTTGCAAGTTGTCGTATTTTAAGGCTTTGTATCGTGTTGTGAATATGGTTTTGAGTTTGTGTCAAGTTAGTCTCAATTTTTTATGCAATGTGATTAAATTTGAGAACTCAAATATCTTACTCGTGTTAGCATGTACAGAGTTCACCTGTAGTTCTTATGAAACTCATGACTCATTTATCGAGATTAAATTCTCAGTCTCGACGATTATGTTATGAAATTCTTAACAATTGGTTCTTGTTTGTCAATAGTTATGATATAACGCCAAACTTATTTCAATCGAGTGTGTAGCTCAATTGTATAACTATTATTACTTGTATATTAAGCTCCTGTTTGGTACACATTAAAATTTTCATTATCAGTTTTCTACTCATTTTCAATCACACATTTTTCAATAAAATAATATTTTCCATCACATCAATAATTTTTCATCTTTTTCAACCACACATTTTTCATCAATTCACTATTTCAGAATAATCTTTCAAAATAATGTTGCTCAAGCACACCCTAAATTGTAATAATGGTCGATTTTAATTATATTCAACAAAGTGTATAAAGTGATTCGGATTAAATCTTTGTAATAAATTCGATTGCCCCGAGTAAATTACAAAATGTATAAAGTGATTCAGATTAAAGGGTTATGAAATAATTGGGTGATACATACATATTGATTGTAAATATGTACTGTTTCATATCTAATTGTAACCCATGAGTACAACAAATTTAAAAGTTCAACTTTCAATGTTTGGGTGATACATACTCATTAGTTGTAAACATGCAATACTTCATATCTAATTGTAATCCATGTATAACAAATTTAAGAGTTCAACTTTTAAAGGAACCTTCAACTTGTTAGGGGTAAAGTGACACTTACAGTGCTAAGACATCACACCAATGTCATTCAACCATTAACATAAGTAGTCGTCGATGTTTTCGAGTACATGGTACCGTACGAAGACAAAGCCGAGAATGATGCTTTAATTCCAAACGTTCCCTCTCACGTGGTCATTGTTATAAGTATGGATAACGAGGAGGAAGGAGATGGCAACGAAGAATTACGGGTTGACGACTAGTGAAATGGGTGATATCTACTTCAATCTATCGACATTATCACTTTTGTTTTGCTATGAAAAATGTCTATTTAATTTGTGGCATAAAACTCTCTACGTCATGATAAATAGTTATTCCTTAGTTTTAATTTTGTCTGCGTGACTACCTACTTAGAACAAACTGTCGAGAATTGCAAAGTGTATGTGTCGAGCCCAACAGTTTGTAATATGTTGGTTAATGAATGGTTATGTTTCGAAGTGTTCGAAATTTTCATTGTTACATGAATTTAAACTATAACAATAATAACATATGGATAACATAACATGAAAAACGACGATCATCATTGTTATGTACAAAAATATATTCCAAATCATTATACATTTATGAGAAATGGCACCTATATAGCATATGCTCTGACTTGACCGAGTCTAAATTGTCATTTTCCAATTTGTGAAAGAAAAATAGTTAGAAGGTTAATGTATTAATAATTATTTTCTTTTTATTTTGTTTTTATCGTGAGTATACTTTTAATATTAAATCAATATTTATTAATAGCAAAATCAACATTTAAATTTTTGGTACATCAACCTCATTTTTATATAATTGTGATTGATATTTAAAATTAACAATCGAGCTGTTGTGCCAGGTCGATAAAAGACCTGGCACAACAATGTGAGATGGGTGGGTGGATATTTTAACATTCTGGGTCATGCTACAGGTACAAAGTTGTGTTCAAAATGATGTCCAAAATGGTCAAGTGACGACCGCGTATTGGAGGGGCGACTGTATTTCTCAAAAGCAAAGGGATATATCTGATGTAATTATAAAGGTCAAGACATGTCTTTCATTTAGATGTTTAAGTTTAAAAAAAAAAATAAAAATTCGAATAGTCATACTAAAGACCTGGACTTTTCATAATTTTGTGGGAAGGTTGGTGCGGCCCCGCCCTCCGCCCGCCACCGCTTCATCAAGATCCTCGATATCACACTCATCAAAAAAATCCACCAAAAATCGCAGAAAAAAGGGGGGGAAATGACACCCGAAACGTTGACGCTGGTGCTCGTATATCTAGCCGGGATAATGGAGAGAGCAGATGAATCATTGTTACCTGGAGTATACAAAGAGGTAGGAGAAGCACTCCACATCAACCCGGATGGGCTCGGGTCATTGACCCTGTTCAGGTCAATAGTTCAGTGCATTTGTTACCCTATAGCCTCTTACTTGGCTGTTCGGCACAACCGGGCGCATGTAATTGCTTACGGGGCTTTCCTTTGGGCCGCCGCTACCTTCCTCGTTGCCTTCTCCTCCACTTTCTTCCAGGTGGGTGTTATTTTACTTTGTTTTAATCAATTTCTTCACTTTGTGTAGTTGATAGTTTTGATTATGTTTTAGGAATTTGAATAATTTTTGAATTCTTCTGTTATTATTATTTTGGTAGAACTGATTCATCATTAGATTTCCTTTAGTTATTCATTATAATAAATGGATATATATTTTTGTTGTTGGAATTGGATGTAAAAGAAAGTTTCTTTGGTATTAGGATTTTGTTTGAATTCCAAATTCCAAGTTGAAAGCTTCAATTATATAGTTGATACATTTTATTTTATTTTATTTTTTTGCTTGATCACTAAGAAAACTCCTTGATGAAATTAAGGATATTTACAAATTGTTGTGGGGAAGCTTCGAGAGATCTTGAATCCAGGCTGAGAAAAACCTCCAAGTGGACACTGCCTGACCTCGGCTCAACCAACAACATTGCACCTTCGGTTGCCTCTTTCTACCCACTCCGGTTACCCTTCTTCTAACCCACAAAAGACGCAAAGGGGGTGGTGATTTGCAATATCACGAAGGGGAGAAGGATAAAGAGAAAACAATGGTTTAATTTCATTCAAGAAACTCCAACCCTCAGCTGCCTCACTCAACTCTCTCTATTGCAATTTCCACTCACACACCCGGCTGTGAGAATAGGTTGCATATATAACATCAATTTAGGTTATATGGTAAATTGGGCCAAGACATCCACTTAAAGTCTTAAATGGACCAACATAATAACAAAGCAAATGGGCTAACAATCCAATATCACCTCAAACAACTTAATCCAACTCCAACTTGGGCCATCCAAAAATGTTGGTTGTTTCTGAGTCGGACCAAGTCTATGGTGTCGATAAATTATCCGACATCCGTTTTAAATCATCTCCCGAATTTATTGGGTATCAAAATCCAACACAAATCATGCAAACTTGAAGGCATTATGGTATACTGTCAATGTGCATATGCATTATAACGTGTTGTCTTGGTAAGATCATTTACTCTGATACAACTAAGCAAGCCTTGAATTATGATACGTAGGGCAAAGTGCTCATCATCTCGGCTGCTACTACGATCGTGCTGGAGTATGTGGCATCATTTAGTCTCAGGTTGCATAAATACATAAATAATTAACCCTGAAATTAGAATAAAAGAAGATTGAGCTCTTATTGCATTAGTGCTACATAAGACCTCTATACAGTGATATAGGAATAACCTCCATGTAGTGATAAAAAAATTTAGTCCCAATGTGGGCCAATTATAAGAGTGTGTTTGGTGCACATTAAAATGAAAGAATGCATTTTTTTGAAGTGATGTGATGTGAAATATGTAGTTGAAAAAGAAGGAAAAGTTATTGACGTGATGAAAAATATTATTTTATTGAAGAATGTGTGGTTGAAAATGAGTAGAAGAATGAGAATGAAAAAAATAATGTGGGACAAACAGGGGCTAAATAAGAATAAACTCCACATTGTAATTATTTGTATATTGCATGAGTTACGTTATACAATGTATTTATAGAATTTACATTCAAAGAGAAACATTAAAGAGAACGCNAATTATTTGTATATTGCATGAGTTACGTTATACAATGTATTTATAGAATTTACATTCAAAGAGAAACATTAAAGAGAACGCAAACTTTTAAGTTGACTTTGCATATTTCCAACATCACATTGATACATGTAGTATTTTTTGGAACTATGTCCATCTCTTTTATCAATTTCTATACCTTGGATTTGGCATGCTCCATATATTAATTATTACTGTAGTGCATGCTTTACCTCTATACCACTTGCACTAAGGATAACTAAGTCAAAACAATAATTTTTTTAACTAAACTTCTATTAAGTTATAACCTCCTCAGTCATAATAATAAAATTAGTTTTGTCCCAACACTATTAATGTGTACGTAATTGCGGTACGTATCTTGGTGGGTCGAAGTCAACTTGGGAGTCACTTCTTGTCTAAAGGAGATTCATATACTTGTTGATTTTGTGAATTACAATAATATAATTCCAAAATTTTCATATCATAATCCTTGGTGAAATAGTACACAACTCCAAATTTGTTGGAAACAAGCATTAGTTTGTTGTTTGTAATCCTTAGTAAAAATGTTCTTTTAAAGCATGTATACTTTGATGTGTATGACATATTCAGTCCAGATTCTCAATCAGTATGAGCAATTGAACTTTTATGGCCCAAATTCTTAGCTTTACAACTAACATAAAAAAATTCTACTTTTGAGTTTTCTTTGTGGCCCAACTAAGGGCGCCCCTTTGTTAGGGCTTTTGAAAATCAAAAACTTCTTTTGAGATAATAAACTGGTTTTGAACTTGTCTGAATAATTTTCTGAAAGTGCTTTGTTTGACTAGGAACACTTTTAGAGAAGGTTGGTATAAGGTTCCTCGAGAAACTCTTCTATAAGAAGTCGAAGTAAAAACAGAATCTCTGTCAAAATGGCCTAAGTTTACAAGTGATTATTGGGTATTATATAAGTGTTGAAGAATTCTACATTATATTCAAATGGTGTTTCTTGGAGATGAATTATGTTGAGTGTCAGAAAGCTGTCCACTGGCAGCAGTGGCCCTAGTAATATAATGTTTGTAAGAAGTACAATGAGCGGTTAAATGTTCATAAGAATTGATAAGTACAAAAATCATGTCATAATTGGATGATGAGAAATTGCTGATGAGAAATTGTCTTTGGGCGCCGACTATGGAAGGTGGTGTGGATTATAATTTGGAAAATTTTGATATACTTAATGGAGTAAAGAACATCATCTTACATAAGATTTTATACTAGGGTCAACAATAAGTGATACACATTGAATAGAATTTTTTTTAAGTTCTTCATACATTGGCTGCCAGGACAATGAAGATAACCACAATATTTAAAAGTTCAAGTATGCAACATTGTATTCGTAGATTAAATGATCCATTTAGTGCTCATAAAATTAGATTTGATTGATTACAGTCGCCAGGTGAGATGACAAATGTATGTTTTCGGGCAAGTCTACACATCAGTCCTTTCCAATTTGATATGCCGAAATTTAGCCTCCTTGCATATAATGAGGACAAGATTTCAGGTCTGGGTAGTTGAGCCCTAGATAGGATCTAATACCTACCATTATCACTGTGAATGACTGTTCCACATCAAAGAAAGAACTTAGGAGAAAGACGTGAGTTGGCTGGGGTTGTGGTGGTTGACTTACACGTGTGTGCGCGGATAGTTGCATTTTGATTTATATGGCAATTTGGTAGTGCTAAAGTTCTCCCTTCAACCTTGTCAGATGCCATCCTATGTTTTCTCATCTTTTTTGCTTAGGTGGCTGTATCTAGAGCTTTGAATGGGATTGGCCTTGCGATTGTTACACCTGCCATCCAGTCCCTTGTGGCTGACTCAACTGATGACAGCAGCCGTGGTATGGCTTTTGGATGGCTACAGCTTACCAGTAACCTTGGTTCAATTCTTGGCGGATTATTTTCATTATTGATAGCGCCAATTATTTTTATGGGAATCCCCGGCTGGAGAATTTCTTTTCATCTGGTCGGTATAATAAGTGTGGTGGTGGGAATTTTAGTACGCATCTTCGCTAAGGACCCACACTTTCCGGAAGGTGGTGTAAGAACTAGCAACGAAGAAGTTCCTCGCAGATCCTTTATGGAAGAAGTTAAGGTTCTCATCCATGAAGCAAAATCAGTAATAAAGATTCGATCCTTTCAAATTATTGTAGCTCAAGGTGTCACTGGTTCGTTTCCCTGGTCAGCTTTATCGTTTTCACCAATGTGGTTGGAGTTAACTGGCTTCTCCCACTCAAAAACTGCCATTCTCATAGGTGTTTTCATAGTTGCTAACTCTCTTGGGGGTTTGTTTGGTGGTAGGATGGGTGATATCCTATCCAAACGCCTTCCGAATTCTGGCCGGATAATTCTATCCCAGATAAGCTCGGCATCTGCTATTCCTCTCACAGCAATTCTTTTCCGGTCCTTGCCAACCGATCCATCTACAATGTTCTTGCATGGTTTCGTCCTTTTAATTGCAGGTTTTTTCATATCTTGGAATGCTGCAGCAACAAACAAGTAAGACCTTCTAACTGATACTTCATATATTCCCTCTGTTTTTAACTTTCCAAGTATTTGCTATTCACATATTTAGCATAGCAATTTTACAATGATATCCATGAATTAGTAGAAGAATTTCCAACTTTGTGAAGGGAGAACTATACCTTAAAGAGACTATTCAAGTGTGAATATATTCTAATTATAATGCTGTGTTATACCTTTCAGAAGGTTACGTTTGAATTGCTTTAATAATATGCTGTAGACAGTCCAATTTTTGCAGAGATAGTCCCAGAGAAATCACGAACGCATGTCTATGCTTTGGACCGATCATTTGAGTCCTTGTTATCATCATTTGCTCCTCCAATTGTTGGACTGCTGGCTCAGTATGTTTACGGCTATAAGCCGGTTCCAGAAGGTTCTGAAGATATTGCCACGGACAGGGAGAATGCTACATCTTTGGCCAAGGCTCTTTTTATTGCAGTCTCGATCCCAATGGCTCTATGTTGCATCATCTACTCTTTCCTCTATCGTTACTATCCAAGAGACAGGGAGAGGGCTCAAATGAAAGCTCTGATAGAATCAGAAATGCAACTCGTAGAGTTGGACTCTCCACATGCCAGAACAGATCATTTTCAAGCTCGATCCTCTGAAACAAATAATCTTGATGATAGAGTTGTCGTCGACATGCACTATGATGACGATGGACTTGATTTTGATGATGATTATGATAATGAGGATGACGAGAAGACGTTGGTAAGCCGACGGATGAAGTTTTCTGGCGTGGAGGAAATAGAATAGTTCTTTTGGAGCTGCTTTGTTTTATTGTTAGAAACCGGCTAGATATGCTAATTGACGCCCGCTGAGATATCTGGAAAACTATGCTAGCTAATATACTAAGACAAAATCTAACCTGACATTGTAAAAATAGATGTAGATTTCTCATTCTTCATTTTGTGTGCAAAATTTATTAGACTCTTAAAAGCTCTAGATCACATTGTCTTGACATTATGAGAATAGAGCCGTTCGTTGGGTATTTTCCCGAAATGGAGGCGGCGCAAATACAGTGTTCCAAAGGAATAACTTCCATTTTTCTTTTCTTTATTTCTTCCTTTTCTCCATCGTCTCAACAAATTACTCTTTCGTATTTCTAGTGCACAAGTCTCAAAATTTGGAAGTCTAAATTCATTGTTACTGCAATTAAAAAATACTTATTCTTACCTAACGTGGATTTAATATTTCATTTTTTATTCCTTGGAATTTGATTTTCTTGTTCCAGTTTACTCTATCCTTTCTTTAATAACTAAGAATTTTTCCTCATGTACATTAAAAATTCTTACAGAAAAACTGAAAAAAGAAAACCACCCATTCCCCTATTGTGTCTATTCTGGTGCATTTCCGTGGCTGTATTTTCTGTACGTGTAGTGTAGCATCCCTATAGAATATGAATTGCTATCTAAGAGGAATAGAAGTTGAAAGGTTTATGCATGTGATATTGACGTTTAAGTTTAATAATTAGACATTCACGTCCAAATTAGTATTTAATTTAATCTATTCTACGAGTTGATATTTAGACGTTCTTTCTTTTCTTAAAATTAAAAAAAATGTTTAAACCCGAATAGAAAAATAAATTTGGAAAGGAAATATTAATCTTGTTAGTCAATTGTTTAACAAGCTATATTAGATATTCTTTATTTTCTTAAAATGAAGCAAAATCATGTTTAAACTAGGAAAATAAATTTGGAAAGAAAATATTAATTTTGTTAGTCAATCCGTTTTAACATATTTATAGGGGTCAACTATTATTTTGGAAAATTTCGTTTTTGGCCCCCAAACTTTTGTAAAATGTAATAAATCTACAATCAATATTTTTTTTATCCTTATCCATCCCCTACCTTTCAATTATGTAGCAAAGTTCATTGTTCTCTTCACATTGGCCATTAAATGACGGATTTGTCCAACTCTTCAAATAAATAAAAGAAAAAATAGCAATAACAAAATGAAAAAAAAAAAGAAAAAAATTCCCATAAAATTTTAAAAAAGTGCAAATTAACCTAACTTAAAACAATAAAGATATAACACAATAAAAAATAATTTAATTTTTTCTTCATATTTCCCAACTAAGCTCACCTACCCAACCACACCCATCTATAGCCAAACACCACATCCACAAATGCAATCTCTTCAACGACATCACCACCACCACAGAAAATTTAACATAAAAAATAAAAATAATAAAAAACGATTGAATTAACAGCCTAGATTGTAGAACCACCACTACCACTCGGTTGCAATCTAGCTTAATGCAATAATGGAACTATCTCTAAGGACCTCTTTCTCGATTCGTGCGCGCGCGCACACACATATATATCAAACATGTTCAATAAAAAAATCAAAATATTAGTAACATATATACATATGTATATAACATACATTACTATGTATAATAAAATTAACAATTTTGATTGATATGTATTCAGACTATATAATATTGAAGACGTAGATTATAAATTATTTTTTCATATCTCCATGCCGCGCCCCTTACTCTCCCCCGGCTCGAGTTTCCATGTAACTTGAAGGGTCCAACTTTTTTGGTTGAGCACGACATAAGAATCCAAAAGACACTCAACTCAAAGTTGGAGAACATTTAGCTAAGGTACTTGTTCTTGAGTAATTCTTTTATTATTGTTTTGATCATTGAATGTAATAATTTTTCATATTTATTTGTAAGAAGATTACTTTTAAGTAAGGTATTTTGGCCAAATATTTCGGCTTATTCATACGTAAGTTTTTAAAGTTGCACTAAACAATTATTAAGAGTAATTATATTAAAATCGTACCTACTTAGACTACTTCACCTTTTTTAAATTGGGTTAAGATATCGTAAGCGCCACTCTGCTATTATTTATGTAAAAGGAGCAGAATTGGTGACTTCTTACCAACTTCGACATCGACTTGTATTTGACTAGTAGTCGAACACTGATAAATTATGAGATTATTAACTAACAAGCTTGTATGATCCATTGATTAGGATACTTCATTATTTGAATATTGACTAATAACAATAAAATTTTTCATGAAAATAATGTTAAATAAAGGGAATTGAACCTCGAAAAGATGAAAACATTGTACCTTTTTTAAGGAATCCATAATGTAGGAGTTTTGTTGTGTTTCCCAAGTTAAATTGAAATGCTAAAGAGGTTGGTGTCATTATAACCCACATGTGATGTTTGTTCTATTCTCTGCCAATGCCACCTTTTACCAATTCTTTTTTACCTGCAAAACTCTATCTTGCTTGTTGAATAATCATGAAATCAAGACATTGGATTCACATGGAGCAATCGATTGAGGTACCGTGGAGAAAATCCCTACTTTAAACGTTTGAATATTTCAATGAAACATAAAATAAAAGGGACGTAATAAATAACTCGTGTTGAAGAAGTTGAGATAGATTACTGCTTGATGTTAAACTAAAATTTGCCGAGAGAATGAGGGGAAGCCCATAAAGATAATACCGTGATAAGAGGACATAAGATCAAATCCAAGAGGATGAGGTCGGATCTATGTGGGAAGTTGAGGTTGAGAATTTTTTTTTCCTCTAGGGTAACATGATAGTCTAAAAACTCATTTTGAATCACATTCTCTCATAAAATAATTTTACACGTAAATCTTAAAAAATTTCTTACTTTTCTACCACACATTCTCTTAAAAATCACTATTTCAAAACACATTTTTTCTCAAAAAATGGAGGTCAAGCATGGGCCAAGTTTTTGTGGATGGCATAAAATCTGGAGAGCAACGAGAGGTCAAGTTGAGATGAGATTCTGCCACATCAATAAGGTGTCAAGTTCGACAACTATATCCATGGACAAATGATGGAATTTAGCAAGACTTGACAAGATCTTGATTAAGGTTATTGTATCAGTAACACGAGTCACGGTAGAACCTTCACTTATTTCAAATAATGATGGGATAGCTTAACATGCCATATTTATTCCCCATATAAAACTCACAAGTCACAACTAGCTCTCGTTTGGTCCTCATTTCTTAAAATTCTTGTTTTACTCAAACTCACTTTCAGTCACACATTTTATAGGATCTACAACTTTTTATTAATTTTTTAATCACACATTTCACTAATTTTTATCAAATTTTACTAAAAATTTAATTTTTACCCAAACCAAACATTTACTAAGCCCTTGTTTGGTCCGGATTAAAATCTGATTTTAATGCAAGTTAAAGTCAAACAATTAATATTAACCATATCTTTTATGAGTCCTACATTTATCACAATTCGCTAAAAATCTAATTTTAATACCCACCAAATATTTTCTAAATTTTATATAAAACTTAGTACCACCTCACGAGTATGAAAACTGAAAAAGTATAAGATACTTTCAAAATATATTAGCTCTAGCTAGAGTATTACTTTTTTTCATCGGTGGATTAAAAGTACGTGCACAAGCCTGTTGATTCACATAAAGCAACGATCTTCACTTCTGAATTTAAACAAATTGAAACGTTGAGAAGGTTACAAGAACTGAAACTTGGCCCATTCAATCTTGTGAACAATGAAGATAAAGATACTCTTGTCAAAAAATGACTGAAACATGATACTCTGAAAGTAATACTTGAGGAGATTTAAATAATCTATAAAGTAAATGACGAAAAGAGGGAAGTTTGCCAAAATACATCTCTTTAAGATAAATTTTGTCATATATATATAAAGTAGTGCTAACTATTACTCTAATATTTTATGAGGCGTACGCATGGCAACTAGTGAGTTATGGCCCCCCAAGAGCTGACTAAGACACCACCAACACTCCTTTTTGAGGCCTTTGAACTTATCCAAAGCCATATGTCGAGTCGATTGCACTATAGTTGCGGAGTCCTATGTTAGCTTATATTTCAAAGGTTACTAAGCATAAATCGTGATACATCCAATGCAATCACAAAAGCTTCACTCTTATTAGACTAGAAAACGATGTAATTGTATTATTCAGAAAAGAAGAATTACACTTTTACATTGCATGTTCAGTGTGTATAAATAGAAAAGAATTCAACGAAACTAACTAATTCCAACTAACTACTAGCTATACAAACCATTACAAAATAGACACGTGGACAACTAATCAAACTGTCTAACTAACTCATTACTGGCTCCAGTTGTATCCCTTGCATTCCTTACGTGCAATGTAGCCAGCTTGCTCTGCTTCAACTTCTAGCTCGAGCTCACCATCAACAACTCAGCTTTTGTTACTCAAGATGGAAGGTGATAATTGATCACAACCATCTTGGACAGTAATGAAACATCTGAAAAGCCGGTAAAGAGTTTGTAAAAAAGTTAGCCAATTGATGATGAGAACGAATTCATAACAACTTGAAAAAACCATCAGCCACCTTATCTCGAACAAAAATCAATCTCGATGTGCTTAGTACGTTCGTAAAAAATAGGCTTCGAAGCAATGTGAATTGCTTCTTGGTTGTTATAGAATATTAATGCACGATCTTAGGTGTAAATATGAAAATCTTGAAGTATTTGAGTAAGCCAAACAATTTCACTAGTAGTAGAAGCCAATGCACGATATTCAATCTCAGTTGAAGATCTGGATATCGTAGTTTACTTCTTAGCTTTCCAAGAAATTAAAGAATCTCCAAGAAAAATACAGAAATCTGTGACTAATTTTCTTATGTCAAGGCACGATCCTCAGTCTGCATCGGCAAATGCTCTCAGCTGAAATGAAGATTGTGCAGAGAATAAGATTCCTTGCTCGGGACATGCCTTGATATATTGCAAGAGGTGATAAGCTGCATCCAAATGTGGTTGCCTTGGTTGTGATACAAATTGACTTAACTTGTGAACAACAAATGTTATATCAGGTCTGGAGATGTTGAGATAAAGAAGACGACCAATTAATGCAGCTGGTTTACATGCTAGGAATCCAGTATCTTCAAGAAGTTACAGAGCATATTGCCTTTGTGACATAAAGATTCCCTTTTGTGACCTTGCTATCTCCAACCCAAGGAAATACTTTAGTTTGCCAAGATCTTTCTGCTTGAAACGACCATGTAGGAAGGCTTTTAGGGAATTAATTTCATGTACATTACATCCAGCGATGAGGATATTATCAACATAGACCAAGAGTGCAACAAATGAGCTACCGAACCTTCGGTAAACAAAGAATAATCCGCTTTTGATTGCTTGAAGCCACGATCAATAAGGGCATTGGAAAATTCGGAAAACCATTACCTTGAAGCTGGCTTAAGGCCATAAATTGACTTGTGAAGTTTAAAAACCAGATTCTCCCCCTAAATCTTAGAACCCGCATAGTATTTATATCCCTATGACAAATCCATATATATTTCTTCACATAAATCTCCATTGAGGAAACCATTGTTAGCATCAAGTTGTGCGATATCCCAGCTATTAATTACTGCTATGGCTTAAAGAACTTTGACTGTAACCAGCTTAGCAACATGTGAAAATATCTCATAGCCACTAAGCATGCTTTGTATCTTTCTATGCTGCCATCTGATCTGTACTTTATTTTATAAATCCACATGTATCCTATGGCATGTTTCCTATCAAGTAGTTTTGTAATAGACCATGAATTATTCATCTCCATGTCATCTAATTCAGTAGCCATTACATCCCTTCAATGATCATATTTCATTGCTTGATGATAGTATTCAGACTCAAAGTTGGATGATATATTTAATAGATAATGACGGTGAGGAGTATAAAAGGATTTGTAAGAAATATATTTAGATAATAGATAGGGCAAGATTTCATAGGGCTGTTGATTATGAGTCAGAAGATTACAATGAAAGTCCCTAAGGTAGGAATGAGGTATGCTAGGTCTGGATGATCTTCTGAGATCATCAAATGTGTTGGAATGATTAGTGATTGGAAGTGAATTCATTTGCAAGTCATCTATGTTATCTACAGAATCACCGTGTTCAGCAGAGTTATGGGTTGTGAAGCAGAGACATGTATATGTTGATGAGAATGAGGTGGTTCAGAAGAAGGATTAAGTAGTACAAGATCACGGAAATGATCAACTATATCAGAACAATGAGGAATAGATTGAAAAGAAAATATATTTTAATGAAAGACCACACCTCTGGAAACAAAGAAGTTTTTAGATAGAATATCGTACATCTTATATCCCTTAACTCATGGGGGATATCCTACAAATACACAAGCTCTAGCTCTAGGTATAAAATTTTGCTTGATTGGATAGTAGGGTGGATGCAAAACATAGGCTTCCAAAGACTTTAAGTTGGCTGTAATCTACGTGGGTGTTATATAGGAGGGATAATGGAGTTTTATTTTGCAAAATGGATGATGGAGTTCTGCTAATGAGAAAGGTTGCAGTTAATATGCATTCACTCCAAAACTGAATGAGAATTTGTGCCTGAAAATACAATGATCTAGCAACATTGAGCAAATGTTGGTGTTTTCTCTCCACCACTAAATTTTGTTCTACTCGTTCTACACAAGTAAACTGATGAATGACCCATTTAGAATGGAATAAATCATTAAACTTCAGCTCTAGTACATTATCTGATCTAAACTTCTTTATAGCCTTTTGGAATTGTGCTTCAATATCTTTAAAAATTGGGAATAATGCAGCTTGCTTCTGATTTATTTTTCTTGAGGGATACCCAAGTAAAGCGTGTGCAGTCATCCATCAAAGTGAGAATATACTTATATCTAGCGTGAGATAGAACATGATAAGGTCCCCATGTATCACAATGTATCAAATCAAATGCATTCACAGACAGATGATTATTTGAGATAAATGAAAGTCTTCTTTGCTTTGCCAGTTGACAAATATTACAAGAAACTGAATTATAGTTTCCGTATCCATCACATTTCAAGGGCAATTGATCTTTTAACAATGCTAACTTCTGAAAAGATAAATGGCCTAATCTGTGATGCCATACATGAGCACTCATTTTATTTACAGCTGAAGAAATGGAAATACAAACATCATCAGTGTTAATATTACTTCTACCATCCTGTGTTGATTCATTTGAAGTCATTATGTATAAACCAACTATTGTTTTACCCTTGCCAATTGTCTTCTAGTTGCACATATCTTGGATAATACATGTGTTAGTGCAGAATCTAACATCAATATAAGAATCCTTGGTTAATGAGCTGACTGACATTAGGTTGAACTTAAATTGAGGTACATATAACATATCCTTAAACACCATATTATGACCAAACTTCACAGTCCTAATGAAATTTACAGCAATTCTCTTATGATTTGGTAAAGTAACACACGCATTGTTAATTGATCTCATAACATAGAATGTTGATTTACTGAAACATATATGACTAGTTGCACCAGAATTCACCACCTAATAGTCATGTGAATTTAGCCATGAATTAAGGACAGTGGAAAAACAAGTACTTGAAACTTGATTAGATTATTCATCAGTTCCTATGGTGATATTTGTATAAGCCAGATGATTGCTCAACATATTCATGAGTTGCTGATATTGAGTAGGATTCAAAGACTGCATGAAATCCCTTGCATTACTCTGTACCTGCTCTGAATTGTATTCAAAAGCTACTTGGTTTGCAGCAACATGCCTTGGCTGGTTTCTCACTTCTCCCGATTGATCATTAGTTTTTTCCCTTATCTTATAACCAGGAGGATATCCATGTAATTTATAACATTTATCCACTGAGTGACCTGTCTGTCCACAGTAAATACACACATGCCTCTCCTTCCTTTGAAACTTGTTATGTACTTGTCCTAATTTGTCTTTCTTAGGATCAGTTTTAGCATAGAAGGCCATAGAGTCTCCAATGCCAAAACTACCAGTATTTATATTTCTTTGATGTTCTTCTTGCGAAACAAGTTAAAACACTTTGTTAATAGGGAGTATGGGATCCATAAGCAACAATTGTCCTCTTAGTTGAGCAAAAGTATCATTTAGCCCCATTAAAAAGGACATAACATACTTCATTTGGTAATGTTCTGAAATCTTCTTATTTTCTCCACAAACACACTTTCCACAAGTGCATATTGGTCCATAGTTGTCGAGTTCTCCCAGACCGTTTTCAATTTAGTGAACTAGACACCAACAGATAATTGGCCTTCAGTGAGATTCATTAGTTCTCGCTTTAGTTGGAATATGAGAGGTTCGTTCCTCTGCTGAAACCTTTCCTTTAAATCCATCCATGTATCATGCGCTGATTCGGACTAGATAATACTTGCATATTCTCTTTGGATACTGAGTTGAGTATCTATGATATGACCATATTATTACTTTGAATCCAATTACTAAGCTGATCTGTATTATCTTCAGGTCTTGGTAGTGATCCATCAACAAAACCAAGTTTATTTTTCACAGATAGAGCTATCACCATTGCTCGATTCCATGAAGAATAATTGTCACTAGTAAGGAGCTGTGACACAAGCACAAGCCCTGTGTTATTTGAATGATGAATATAGTAAGGACTAGATCTATCATCAATGACTGAATTATTCATCGAGGATAAGAAATTATTATGACTTGGAGCATTTGTTGTTGCCATATCAAGCTTGAAGAAAACCGATCAAAGAAGAATGAAGATTCAATTGAAAAGGAAGAATGAAATTCCAATCGATTTGCAAAAGCAGACAATCGAAGAATAAATGCTTTGATATCATATTAAAGTAGGAAATGATGTAATTGTATTATTCAGAAAATAAAAAATTACACTTTTACATTGCAAGTTCAGTGTGTATAAATAGAAAAGAATTCAACAAAACTAACTCACTCCAACTAACTACCAGCTACACAAATCGTTACAAAATAGAAACGTGGACAACTAATCTAACTATGTAACTAACTGCTTACTGGCTCCAGTTGTATCCCTTACATTTTTTACTTGCAATGTAGCCAACTTGCTCTGCTTCAACTCCTAGCTCCGGTTCACCATCAACAACTCAGCTTCTGTTAACTCTTATTCGTATTTTTGTACAAAATTCAACACACAGTACAACTCAACTTGGAGGACTATGTTACACCACAATTTCACATGAACCTTGCTACAATTATAGGGGCTTGACACACATGTGAGTGGGAGCCACATTTTTTTTAATACAGTGAGTGTGGCCCGTCGCTACAGTGCGGGCCTGTAAGGCCCTTGTGAAATTAAGGCCCGTACGCAGGGCTTAATTCATTTCACATGGTCCAGCCAACCACACTATAGTCGCGAAGTCCTATGAGCTACTTCATGGTACAATCCAATTCAAGCACTGACCCATAAATTAGTACGCATTGATTGAACGTAACAGTGAACTCAAATTTGGTTCGGACGAAATATTTTACCTACCGTTGTTAGCAAATGAACTGTGCACATAGAGAAATATTTGGACAGACAGCCTTGCATTCTAATATATTGTCCTGCCTAGAGTGCAAGTAACATATTGAGGTGCCTTCTATCTCCCAAGATACGATATTTTTATAAAATACAGTATAACATTATATTATCTTTATCTACTGGATCAAAGTTAACAACAAACATTTCATTTCTTGGAAATTTAGAAAATATAATTGAGACATAATTTTTTGGAGTAGACGAAGAAATCAATCTGGATTGACCCAATTTTTTTTTATAAACTTTTTAAGTGCACATTTTATTAATTTTTATATTAGTGAAAATATACTAGTATGTTTAAAACTTTTGTCAAACTAGCCCTTCATTTTTAGCTTTCCAGGATGATTTTCTTATTTCAATAGACTAGGTATGTGCAATAATTTAGAAAAAGGGGGCTTTGTGTAATTTGAAAATTGAATTTAAGCCGTTTCATATTTTAATTTAATTTAAAATCAATAATTAATTTTAATCACATATTTCATGAAATTTAAATTTTTTTAACTGTATATTTCATCAAAATTTACTAAAAATTTAAGGAATAATCTATTTGTACCGAATTTTTTACATAATATTTCACCTAATTGACACGTGGCCGCCCGGGTGGGTGCTTACACCAAGCATAGCCCAAAATTTAATTTAATCTTGACCAAAAATGGTTACGTCTTTTCCAATGGCACAGAAGTAAACGGTTCGGACCATTTTGTGTCCCGTGGGCCGTGGGTTTAACTTTACCTTTACATCAGGTACCGTATAAGGAAGGCTCGGTCGCGTAGCGTAAAGAGCCGTTAATACTTCTCCAAGACGTAAATGCCCTTTTCACGTCACAGCTGCCTGCCTTTTCTTTATCAGGCCTCCAAGTATTTATTTACTTGCATAAGAGCCTTCCATTTTATGATAAAGCAAAAATTGTTCTTGTCAGTTTCAATTATATTTAATTAATTCTTTTTTGAAACCAAAGTTTAACAATTCAGGTTCTTTGAATAAAAATCAAACAAATTCTTTTTGGCTACATAAACTTTGTTTGAAACAGAATTGATTGATTTTTGATCCGATTTGATTCATTAGTGCCTTATTTCGTCAGATTTTTATGAGAAGTGAATCGTGCTCGAGATTAGAATTTGAATAGTTCGTGTATCTAATTACGTTCTCAAGGCTAGAACTGATTCTCGAAAATTCTTGTCAACTTATTTTTGTAGCCAAAAGAAATTGCCTTTAAGAATTGAAAATGACAAAAATAATGATAAGAAAACATAAATTGAAAAGAAGCTGCAGGGGTGACATGGGTATATATGAGGGGTATTATAGGAATACTAGTGTGGGCCCACTCTGCCAGGGCCACGTGCCTGTCGATCCAGTGCACATGCTCCCGTATAAACAGAGCGGAATAAAAGTTCAAAAGAATTCAATCCAAGTCTGACTATTGGGTAACTCGCTACTGTCACTCGCTACTGTAAGATTTTCTCTCTCTATATTTCTCACTCTAGTCTAGCTTCCAACAAACGTTACTGAAGAAAACCCAGAAAAAATCTCGAGGAACACCAAGGATATCAATCATCGTGATATCTATTAATCGTACTCAGATCTTGAGGTTTAGAACAAGAAGAAGAAAAAGAAACTGATTTGATTCAGTTCAGCAAAAAGAAAGAACCTTTTGATTTTTTATTTTTTTTTGGGAAAAATATAATTTTGAAATGGAGAAGAACACGCCGGTGAGGAAGCCTCACACATCGACTGCAGATCTGCTGACCTGGTCTGAGAATCCTCCGGAATATTCCCCTGCCACCGCCTCTGCCTCCCGTTCCCACCAGGTGAGGTTAATTCCATTTCACGGAATTATTTATTTTGCTTCTTTTATTCGTAAATCTAGATATTTTTGCTTAATTATGAAATAATGAATTACAGCCATCTGACGGGATCAGAAAGGTGGTGTTTGGAGGTCAGGTTACGGATGAAGAAGTCGAGAGCTTGAATAAAAGGTTAAAGATCTAGCTCAATTTGTGTATTGTATTTATGTGTTATTTCTCAATCTTCAATTTTTCTTTTTATATATTTCTTCAATCTGGTTTTATGATTCTAATTTGAGCAATAAATGCTATGGTACAAAGATTTTGTTCGCTGTTGTTTTGTTGTAAATTTTTGGATGCATTATTATTATATTCATGGTTTTCTCATTTATTATTTCGTTTATAAATGTATTCACGTTTCTCATTTTTGATTCATTTATTATTATATTCGAAATTTTTGTCAATGATTGTTCAATTGGCCTTGTCGTTTAGTCAAGAAGTTACTGAATTAGTGAGATCTCTGTATTCCTCTTCGTGTTTGTAATATTGTCATTTTGAAAACCTTTTATTGCCATTTCAGATCTTACCTTAGCTCTTCAAGTATTGAATTCGATTGACACTCTTGAATTTATGGAATTTAATTCTTTCATTATATCATAAGATTGAACCAGGAGAACCATCATTATTAGCATTATTAATGAAGAATATTGTAGCATGTAGTCAAATTCTTGATTGAACCAGACATAATTGGCCTTTATGGTAACACATGAGCATCTAATGAGTCCATTTCACCTCTTTTTAAAAGTTTTATATGTTTTAATATGGTTTTCGTTATTATTATTATCTCAAGATTAAATGCTAATGAGATGAAAAAGCGGTACTTTTTGCTTTTTCGTGCAAGCATGATATAGCTATTTTATCACTTTCATTTTTATTGGTTCTATCTATCCCTTTTGTACCACTTTCTGTTAAAATTGCTGAAAATGTTGTGTTTGGGCCATTCCAGGAAACCATGTTCAGACTATAAAATGAAGGAAATGACTGGCAGTGGTATATTCAAATCCAAGGGAGAAAATGGCGCATCAGAATCTGAGGACACTGAGCAGAACTCGGTGAACAAAACTGGATTACGAATGTACCAGGTATTTGTTTAATATTTTCTGGTTAAGCTAAATCTTATTATACAATTCTATATGATGAGTTTGGTTCATTTATTACCTACCTTTGATGGTTGAATTGGTAATAGCAAGCATTGGCGGGAATCAGTCATATTTCTTTTGGTGAAGAAGAAGCAGTTTCTCCCAAGAAGCCAACTAGTCTGCCTGAAGTGGCAAAGCAGCGGGAGTTAAGTGGAAATCTGGAAAGTGAGTCTGAGGCAATGTTGAAGAAACAAATTTCCGACGGCAAAAGGAAGGAGCTCAGTGGGCATGATATTTTTGCCCCACCTCCTGAAATTCAACCTCGCACCTTGTCTGCTCGCGCTTTGGCATTACGAGAAAGCATTACTATTGGAGAACCTGCATCCGTTAATGTAGGCAAATATGCTCATGCTGTGAATGTTGTCATTACAATAGCTCTCACTTGTCCTCGTTCCTCAACCTAGAAAATAAAAGGAAAGACTTGTATTATATTTGATGAAAATTGTCATTGGAAAGGTAAAATTGACAACAAGTTCCATTAAAATTTATGATCGAACGAGTTCAGCTACAAATTGGACGATGTCTTATTTAATTTAATTGTGTATATCCTTTTTGGTATGGTTGATCCACCTCTTCGTTTTTATGGAATTTGAGATTCTTCATTTTTCTAATTGGTTCTCAATTTTTTTCTCATTTGTAGGGTGCTGGAGGCCAGAATAATGGTGCTTTGAGTGAGGAACCAGTTGTCAAGACAGCAAAGAAGATTCCTATCAAGAAATTTGCAGAGCTTTCGGGCAACAACATTTTCAAGGGAGACACACCGCCTGCATCTGCTGAGAAGCCTCTGAGTTCTGCGAAATTGAGAGAAATGAGTGGCAGTAATATATTTGCTGATGGGAAAGCTGAATCTCGGGACTACCTAGGTGGGGTCCGCAAGCCCCCAGGTGGTGAGAGCAGCATTGCTCTGGTGTAACTTGTTAGGTCTAACTCAGCTGTTTATTTGTGTCTATTTTATTTAGATGGGATTTGTTTTCTTATTATACATTGTCACAATCGTTTCTCTTCTTTGATCTTATTTAGAAGGGATTTGTTCTAATATGATCTGGCCTTTGTGTTGTCGGTTTTGGTATGTTTTAGGGTTGATTAACATGTTGATCAGTGTTATGAAGAGTTGGCTAATTGGATTGTATTTTTTCTTTATTCATGTTAATGAAGTGATTGGCTCTATGTGCTGAATTTGGTTAGTTCCTTTTGTTTATTTTACTTTGAATATCTTTGACGGTCTCTCTAGGTGTTCGAAACTTGTTAGACTTGATGACATTACTGAAAGTTAACTGGTTTTTTGTGAGTCCTCCGTCGGTTCGCTTAAGGGACTTGAAGTAAGCATTTGTTTATCCATATAGTTCGAGTCCATGCAAAGTATTCCCACACGAACTTGTTGACAGTGCAGAAGTAACATATGATTGGACTTTGTCCTAATGTGATTAAAGTTACACCAATACTGTAGCTGCATTTTAGGATTCTTGAACGTAGTTTTGAATCGTAATCAAATGTGTTGGTTGAAGGAAGAAAGTGGTGGATATAGTAGAACCTAAAAACTTGGTAAACCAGAGCGCCTCTATAGCCTTTCTTAAGCTATAATCACGGGTTGGTGTCTTGTCACTTCACTTTCAAGGGTTTATTATCTGCATTTGACTGCAACTTTACTCCTTGTTTACCTGTTTATTTCAATTCCAATTTCATTTTTGTATTGATTTAGTGTCACGTTGACCTGTGCATTGCTCCTCGTCATCAAGATCCTAATGATGTCATCATCACTGTAAGCCGCCTCCTAAATTTTTTCGTGCACTAGTTTAGCTTCTGATATATATATATATACACAACCGAGCTGCTGTGCCAGGTCGGTAATGTGAGATGGGGTGGGTGGGTATTTTAACATTTTTCAAGGATTTTTTAATGAGGTGGGTCCTCGGGACCCATCTCATTTGAGACAATCTGTACAAAATCTGTGAACCAAAATCTG
>CAIGRQ010274622.1:0-30723 GCA_903798375.1 Fraxinus sp. D2006-0159
TAATTAATCAAATTCTTTGGTACTTAATAAAATCATTTTTTTCGGTAATTTTTTTGAAACAACCGACTATTAACTGTTTAAACAGCTGGCTGTTAACAGAATCTTGTTGTCTATTCGGGTTTTGGGGGCTGTCTGAACAGTAATGATTGTTTAGAAAATGCTTGAAGGTTGTTCGAATGGCCACAGACAAGTCTATAAATAGCCGTCTTACTGCCATAAAATTTACACAATTTTCATTGCAATCATTCTCTATTTTGAGTGGGTGTTTGACACCCATTTTTTTTGAAGAATGAGTTTTTGAATAGTGATTGATGTAGAGAATGTGTGGTTAAAAAGTAAGAAGAGTTTTTTGGGTTTATGTGTAATATTATTTTATTTGGAGAATGTGTGAATTATTTGGAGAATGTTTGGTTAAAAATGAGTATTGTAAAAAAATGAGAATGAGAATGAGATTAAAAATTGGTGTCAAACAGGGGCTGAATCTCACTCTCCTCTCTCTTTCTGATATTGTTCTCCAAACACTTCGTTGAGTTCGTTGGAACTCCTACATATTGTTGTGATGCTTTCGTAGAAGACGAGATTCATTCTATCCTGGAAAACGATTGCTAAATACCTTTAGCACATATGAAGATAACAAATTCCTTTTAAGGAAACATTGTGAACTTGGTGGACTCGAATTTATATTGCGATCCTCTTGATCAAAATTGTTATGTTGTCCAATTATTAAAAGGTAATTCTATCGTAATATTCGAATGAGACTTTTATATTCAAGAAATAGACATATTTAATCTATCAATTTTTAATAATGCTATTTGTACATATAGATGACATGAAAGAGAAAATGAGAAAAAAAGAGACTAAACTAAAAGAAACTCATTTATTATTTTCCCCTCTTCTATATCATGTGTATGTCATCATGTACACAAAGATGTATATATAACATTACTTTTGGTTTAATGCCCACTTTAGGAAGAGTAACTTCAAGTGGTTATATTCTTGCGTTTTTTTTTTTTTTGCTTCTATTTGTCTACCACTCTCTAAAAATTATTTTTCTAAAATTTATTTTATTTTTAATTACATTCTCAAAATAAATTTTTGTACGTGTAAATCTAAAATCTTTGCCTAATTTTTAACCATACATTCTCGAAAAAATCATTAATTCAAAATTCAATTTCCCAAAAAAAAAAAAAACTCTTTTCCCCGGTTTGTCCCCAATTAATTGACATTATAATTTTCGGAACAATATTTTTTTAGAGAATGTTTAGAATTTAGAGTGTGCTTGGTAGAGATTAAAATTGAAAAATTAACCGTTATTGTTAACTTTTATTAAACGAGTGAGAGTCAATAACGACTATATTTCAAGTTTAATTGACTTTTGAGCTCTACTAAACATGCTTTTAGTCGAAGAAAAAAAAAATTCGATTTACGTTTAATATTATTTTATAAAAAATTGTATGATTAAAATTTAAAAATAAGAGGAGAGAATAATTTTTTGGGATAGCGGGGGACCCAACAGTGGCTTTATCATGATTCATGGGTACGCAACAAGGACTTCTTAGTCTTCCATTTAGCTATTGCACTTTACGAAACCGATGATGGAGGGTGACGGACCGGTCTGAACCGAAATATCTAAAACCGTCGCCAGTCGTGGGCCAATCAGATCAATTCTAATGACGTCAGCATGTATCAATAATTGAGATTCCGTATCCGTCGTCTATTATAAAAGTTTCTGTTTTGCAGTTGAAGCTCAACAATCTCAACTGGAAGAAGCAAGCTAGGAAGAAAGAAAGAAAGGGGAAATGGGTGCAACAATTGGGATTTTCTATTTGGTTCTACTACTCATTTCCACTTTTCAGCTACAGGTCCGCTCCGATTTAATTTATCGCAATTAGTACTTGTATTTGATTTATATATGGTTGCTTAAGTGGTTGAGATTTTGGATCGATCATCTTTCCTTTGTCCGATCATGTGATTTTCTTTTTGCACATTAGATTTATACAAGTTTCGGCCTTCTGAATTCTCTGAATAAGTAACCCGCAACGAATAAGAAAGAGTATTCATTATTCAAATAGAAAATTAGCAGTTCGAGCAGATGATTGCTTGTGTAGATGCTGAGGAGACGATTTCAACTAAGCAAGCACCAAATCTTTGAGAATCGAGAGGTTGAGATGTACAAGCTTCGCTCCCACTTTCTTCAAAAAAGATTATAAAACCTGTCTAGAGACGTAATTTGAGAAGTCAACTTCATATGTTGAAATTCCTTATTAGAGAATGGTCTATTTAGATCCAGGACGTTTATAGAAAGAAAATATAGATTTGGACAACATGAAGGACTAGTTTGTGTGTCCTCCTTTGCTTTTAAAGCTTTTGTTGATATGGTCATACAAGCACTATAAGACCTCTCTATAATTGATATAACAATGATACTCTATATAGGAATAACTTCTATATAGTCATAAAAAACATGGGCCAGTTACAAATACGAATAAACTCCACATTGTAGTAAGTTATAATTTTCTAAATTCCAACCCTGAGGGGTCAATTGGTCAGACTTTAGGTTTGCTCCTCAATAGTCACCAGTTCGAGTCCCCTCAGGCCACTGAGGTGACTGCCGACTGTAAACTTCAGGCCTCGGATTAGTCGAAATGCGCGCAAGTTGGCCCGGACATCCACGGTTATAAAAAAAAATAAAATTTCTAAATCCCATCTTAAGGAACTTGCCTCCACATAGTAATAATTCTTCCAACAGACCTTATAAATTTAGCAACACTTTTTCACCAATATCAGCCCATTTCTATCCGTTTATTCCAAGGCAAGAATTCAACAACTTCTTAACCAAAATCATGGAACTATTCCTACGTCGTTGAAGAGAAATATTGGATTCTATTCGTTGATAATTTTCTCATCATCTAATTTTTCTCGAATGCGTCCATTCAACAATATAATAAAATTGAACAATTTGATAAAAAGAATCACATAAAAATTACAAAAGATTCCAATTGTGAAAGTTTATTCATTTTTACTATTTAATAACTATAATTAGACATTGGTAATTAACTATTTGCAACTTGACAATTTAACATAAAAGCAATTAAATATTATTTGATGGATGAGTATGACAAAATTAATAAAGGCTTTGCTACTTAGGGTCTTTTATTAATTTTCTTATTCTTATACTCAATTGGTACACAAATCTACAATATTAGTACCCCCTTTTCAATCTATGCGGTTAATAATGCACTTAAGTACAGCGATATTGTGACATGCAGCCCTTTTATATAGATCATTGTTATCATTAGAACTCCTAGTTATTGCAGTTAGAGATAAATGGAAAGGTTTTTTTTTTTTAATGAGGAATCATTTATTAAATTTAAATGGCCCATTTTTATTTGGTGAAATCGAATAAATGAAAGAAAAAGAAATGTTCTACAAAGTACTTATTTTTTCCTGAAGATTTATTATAGGTCGTAATTTATTCCTCAAATTTGAATTTTGGGAATTTTTGCATATCTTTTAATTTGTCTTTTTTTTTTCCTCTAAAAAAATTATTTCTATTCCTATATTATATTTGCATATATAACAAGATGATTATAGGCGGGAGCAGAATAGGCCCCTCCTGTTATGGTTATGGTCTTTTCAACTCACTCAAAGCTTCTTGCTGCAGGTCATTGCGGTGAAGCCTATTCCTCAGCTGAAACTTGACAGAGAAATTCTTCAGGTACTCTTATGCTCCATGAAGACAGATATTTGCTATTAGAATCTAAATTCGGCTTCAGAAGATAACTATCATAATTGCCATGCAGGAGTCAGTAGTTAAATTAATCAATGGAAATGCTGAAGCTGGATGGAGAGCTGCAATGAACCCTCGATTTTCAAACCACACAGTAAGTTTTTTGGTTGACAATACTTACCATTTCATGAGAATTGGCCATCTTTAGCTTTATTCTGAGCTTTTGTTGCCCCTGCATGGGAACTACTAAATGATCCCCAGGTTGCCGAATTTAAGTACCTTCTTGGAGTCAAACCAATGCCAGAGGGTGACTTGAAGAGCATTTCTGTTGTAACTCATGCAAAAAGTCTTAAGTTGCCTAAAGAGTTTGATGCACGAACTGCTTGGCCTCACTGTAGTACCATTGGAAGAATACTTGGTCAGTTAATTCCTTAGTCCTTATTGGGTTATGTTTCCTTCGGAGAGAGACTAATCATTTTCTTCCTCTCTTTTTTTTTTCTCTTTTAAAACTTTTTTCACATCAAAGATCAGGTAACTTATTCTGTACTCATCCTAACATTTTCACTATTCAAAGTTTCATGGTCAATGAGATTCTCAACAAATCTGGTTTTCTATTTATCAGGGACATTGTGGTTCTTGTTGGGCTTTTGGTGCTGTTGAGTCACTCTCTGACCGCTTCTGTATTAATTTTGACACGGTAAATTCATACTTCCTGTTTCAAAGCTTCACTTCTCCATGTCTATATATTCGTATATGTGCTTGTATACATGTAAAAAAGATCATTTTGCAGAATATTTCTCTATCTGTCAATGATCTCCTGGCATGCTGTGGCTTTATGTGTGGTGACGGCTGTGATGGTGGTTACCCCATTTCAGCGTGGCGATACTTTGTCCAGAATGGTGTTGTCACCGATGAGGTAGTATTCACTTCATCATCAATCAGAATGGTTTAATTACAAGATATATTAGTCAAAATGGTTTGAATGCAAGTTATATTAGTTAAAATGGTTTGAGATCCTCCATATCCCATTAATTACACGAGTATATTGCTTTATTCATGTTCAACCACTTAAGGTATTTTTTCTTCTTGCAGTGTGACCCTTACTTCGATAATATTGGATGTTCCCACCCTGGTTGTGAGCCTGCATTCCCAACACCTAAATGCGAGAAAAGATGTGTAAAAAAGAACCTTCTTTGGGAAGGTTCAAAGCACTTCGGTGTCAATGCTTATAGAATCAGTTCTGATCCACACAGTATTATGGCAGAAGTCTACAAGAATGGACCAGTTGAGGTTGCTTTCACTGTCTATGAGGTAAAATATAAGTGTTATATTTTGTTTGTTTTCTCATTGGTACCTGTATTAGGATATGGCACTTTAGGATACCATTAATAAGTGCTTATTTCATAAGGGAATAGGTAAACTTCTTGTTTAAGCATGAAAAGTATGCCTGTTACTTCCGAGAACAAGTTGACTGCAGCCATTGATGTTCATTCTCCTGTAGTGGATGTTTCTACTCAGTAGTCAGCTGATTGCTCATTCATGAAAATTCCCTTCCTCTGGCATTACATGAATTTTGTTTATTACCTTATACACTTTGGGTCTTGAAATTTATTTTTTCGGCTTCCTTTACACTGCTGTGTATTATCATCCTCAGGATTTTGCTCATTACAAGTCCGGAGTTTACAAGCACGTGACAGGTGATGAGATGGGAGGTCATGCTGTGAAGCTAATAGGATGGGGAACTACCGATGATGGGGAGGATTATTGGGTAAGAAGTCATGACTCTTTGTAGCTTCTGGTTCCTTTTGAATTTATATCTGATAATACATTTAACTTTCTACTCAAATTCTTGCAGCTTTTAGCAAATCAGTGGAATAGAAGCTGGGGTGATGTATGTATTCTGCTAAATCCTTGAGATTCTCTCCCAAGTCATTTATAGGCTACAAAAAAGTTAAGAGCTTGTTTGGTAGAGATTTTGTGGAGGCAGAATTGATTTTGAATAGTGATATGATGGGAAATGTGTGGTTGAAAAAGAAGAAAAAGTTATTGATGTGATGGAAAATATTATTTTATTGAAGAATGTGTGGTTGAAAATGAGAATTGATTTACTGTAGAAAATCAAAAAGTGGAGGAAGAATTGATTTTGAATAGTGATATGATGGGAAATGTGTGGTTGAAAAAGAAGAAAAAGTTATTGATGTGATGGAAAATATTATTTTATTGAAGAATGTGTGGTTGAAAATGAGAATTGATTTACTGTAGAAAATCAAAATCTGTACCAAACAGGCCCTAAATATTCCATATTCTATAGTTTTTGGTATAAGTTGATATGAATGAGTAGTGGATAAGTGGATAATACTTGTGGGTCTTATGAAATGTTTGGTTGACTTTGAAAGTAACTTTTGCGCAACTAAAAATGAAAATGATGATTCCCACATTCTCATAATTATAGTTGAACATAGATAAACATACTATCACTATCCTCGAGATATTTCTTCTTTCTTTGTTTTATTCTTACAAAAAAAGTCGATATTAATTTTACCATTTATTGAATTACAGGATGGATATTTCAAGATCAGAAGAGGGACAAATGAGTGTGGCATTGAAGAAGATGTAACTGCAGGATTGCCTTCTACCAAAAACTTGATTATTGAAGCTGGCCAGGCCGACCAGGTGGATGCTTCACTTGACGCCACATTCTGAAAGCAAAGTGACTTCGAACGAAGAAAGATTTACAGGAGATGGAAGACCATAAAGATCAACAATGGAGTTGGTGATGTATGTTTGTATTTATACATGAAAGGATATTAATCCTTTTCTTCCGTAGTCTATTACTTCAATTTCCTGTTATAAAGCAACTGTTGTCCAACTATTAGCAGATGGACGTAGAAATGTTTGGCAAATTTAACAGTACAACAATAATATTAAGACTACTATGCTCAATGTTGAATTTGAATGTTGCATTTATACATGAATGCTTGCTTGTTGAAATTTGATCATCCAACGTTTTACTCCATCCGTCCAATAAAGATGACTTGATTTTTTTTTCCGTCTCTCCTAAATTATAGGACACTTTCGTTATTGAAAGTGTATATATATTTTAGTTTTCTAATATGCTTTTATTTAATGTACCCCGTTATCAACAAGTATAAACTAATCGTATTTAAATCATTAAATTTAGGAAAAAAAATTATACTTCTAATTATATTAATTAAATTTTCTTAATTCGTGGGGAAATGTGAGTAAGCCTATTTAGGGTGTGTTTGAGTCACATTATTTTAGAAGAATGTATTTTTTAATAGTAGATTGGTGAAGAACGTGTGGTTAAAAAAGAAGAAAATGTTATTGATGTGATGAAAAATACTATTTTATTGAAGAATATGCGATTGAAAATGAGTAGAAGAATGAGAATGTTAATGTGTAAAAAGGGGGGTTAACTTGTTTTCAATCAATCAATTTATTTAACTCCATTTCATCTTTCTAGATAAATTTAGCTTTTGTTGAAAATTAAGTAGAGCTATAGCTTACCATTTTATCAAGTGAAGTGCATGTTTTTGCAGAGTTTAAATTTAAATTATAATTAAGCTGGTCAAATGAACTTTTTATCTATTCAGAACCATTGCTTAAGAATATATTAATAAGCACGAAGCCAAACAAATCTCAATCAACTATCGATTGTAGACGTGGCCATCTTTACTTGGACTTATTGGCCCTAATCAGTTGCATATTGAAAATTGGATTAATTGCATTGACAGACATTAAACTTTCACATCAACTGCAATTAGGTCATTGAGCTTTAATTTACAGCAATCAGGTCATTTTAACTTCAATTTAATTACAGTCAAACTACTCGTTTGGACATTGTTAGACGACTTATGAACATGTTAAGCTGGTCATTAAAACTACCGAATGCATATATTACCATTTAAGAGAACTTGCTTGCCACATCAATTGGACATTAAAAAATAAAAACCTCAATATCTATACACATTTCAAATTAGTCGTTGATATTTCATAAATTGGAGGGGGTGGGGGAGGCATTTTAGTATTTTGTCATGTATCTTAGCTCCGTTAAATTGGATATGAACTTTCGATTAATTGCAAAGCGCCAATGTGACATTGCAAAGAATCATCAACTTCCGAAGATGATAGCCAGAAGATAATTGCTTGAGATTGAAGTTCGGAGCGTGTTTGATGGTAATGAAAAATTATTGATGTGACGAAAAATATTATTTTATGGAAAAATGTTTGATTGAAAATGAGTTTTGAAAGAATGTGTATCAAACGGGGGGCTCAATGATGCTTAACAGCCCTTGTAATTTCATTAATATATAAATTAATAGAGACACTACTGCAATTGAGGGCACACCACAATATCGCTTCTTTAATCACATTTGGACCATTAGTAAATTGGAATTGCGAAAGATCTGGTGACTAAAATTGAATTCGGTTTGCCGGGTAAGAATTTTTTTATATAACCAAACGTTTTTTTTTTATCGGTTCGTAAAACTTGGGTGACAAAAATGAAACAAAAAACTTTTCTAGTGACGATAATGAAATTATTTTTTGAAACTTGGGATATTTCCAGTGTTTTCAATTTCACCAGATTAAATGGCGTGTTCGGTAGAGATTAAAATTGAAAAATTAGTCGTCATTGTTGACTTTTATTAGACGAGTGAGATTCAATAACAGTTATATTTTCAATTTTAATTAAATTTTTTAAACCACAGCAGAAGGAGCCTAAAAATTTAAAATTGTTTCTGTAGCTATCAGAAACGTGAAAGAAGCCTTGCAAGCGAGAAGCGCAAAATCTACCGCCACGACTTTCTTCTGCTCTGCACGGTGCACCTGACCGCAGCGCACGATCGTCGTCCAGAAAATCAAGGTTATATGACAGTCGATCTAAAATTGCCATATTTTTCTTTGAAGTTATTGAAAGTTTTGATGAGGTCCTACCTTTCATAGTTACCACTAAAAATTTAAAATTGTTTCTGTAGCTATCAGAAACGTGAAAGAAGCCTTGCAAGCGAGAAGCGCAAAATCTACCGCCACGACTTTCTTCTGCTCTGCACGGTGCACCTGACCGCAGCGCACGATCGTCGTCCAGAAAATCAAGGTTATATGACAGTCGATCTAAAATTGCCATATTTTTCTTTGAAGTTATTGAAAGTTTTGATGAGGTCCTACCTTTCATAGTTACCCTAGCCCGCTAAACAGATATTTGATTCGCGAATTCACTCTAACAGGTACTTTCTTTCATGGCGTCAACTAGTAATTCAAAAAGCACTGTAGAGGATGATGAAGAAGAAGAGGTAGGATAATTTTTTTTGCCCAAATTATCGGGGTTTCGGATGCAAGTGTGTTTGTCATGATTTCATCCGTTTTGATTTTTGTTGTTGTAATAAATCTGCAGCTTGCGCGTTTTGATGATTTTACACTTGCCTCTTCATGGGAAAAGTATGATTATCAACAGAGAAGCCTGGTTTAGATGCTCAGAATACCGTAATTATACCAATAATGTGCATTGTATTGAAGGTTTATTTCTGATATAGAGGTGGTTTGTCGACAGTGGTTGGCTGATGGTCCCCAGAACTTACTGGTATGCACCAAATTCGTTCAATTTGATCAGGATTGTATATTATGATATGAAAATTATCACATTGAAGCTTCAGTGGATTTCCTTCTCTTCACGAATCTGAATTCATTATGAAAGTATGCTGAGATATTTCTTGAACGCCTTTGTCATTTCCATGATCAATATATTGTTTTGCTTGCTGTTAACTTATCTTACACTGACTTTTCTATTGAGGCTCAATCATCTTAATGTCATTTCTCTCTCCCCTATCTACTCTAAAATATTCTATATGAATCCATGGTGCGACAGGTGTATGGCTTATTATATGTTCTTCGTTTCAAGTATAAAATAGTAGATTTTACACAAATCTGACCATTGGACACAAAATTCATATAACAGAGCTGCCAAGAAAGGTTTAAACAATTGATGAGTCGTTTTGATCTGGAATCATTTGTGGGTAGCTTGTCTAGCAAGGCTGTTCAGATAGCTTGTTAGAGACATTGTCATTACGATCTATCTCGATTCTTAGATCAATGACTCTGAACTTTGTATTTTTTTTATTGCTTGTCTGCATTTGACATCAGTTACCGTCTGTTATTTGGTAATAGGTAAAGGGTGCTGTTCTAATGGATCTTTCAAAGGGTTTGTACAAAGTCAAGTCTGAGTTCAAGTATGCTATGAAAAGCTACTGCATGGAGTACTATTTCAAAACGACTAATGATGGTACCTGATATATGCTATTGTAACGAGCTGCAGGATATCCATGTCTAGATTTCATATCTTAATTATAAGTCTTGTTTGTCCAGGAAAAGTTGCTGATTGGAATCAGACATTGCATGATCTGCAGCTCTCTTTTGGTGTGAAGGAGTTTGTGGTCTCTCTTTTCTCCTCTCTCTCTCTCTCTTCTTAAACAACATTATTTCCTTTGTTATATCCTCTCTTATTGTGTGAATACTGTCAGGTGATTTCTCCACAAAGTGCAAGTTTGGTTCTTGATTCACCAGAGGCCAGCAAGCTTTTGAGTGCAGTTGCTATTGCTCTGTCTAACTGTTCCAGGTTCACCAGTCATTGCACATTCTGTTGTATTCTTCCTGACTTTTGTATTGATACCATGAATTATCTTGGATACTTATTTGATTCTTGTTTTTAACTTAAGTTGTAAAAGTTTTGATGTAAAACAAGGTGCATTTTACTTGGCTTTGAGACCATAGCTGAGGTTGGCTAGAAGTGGAAGACGATAGGATTCTAAGACTACATTTGGTTTTTAGAATTTTGGTATGTATAGTGGACGATCTGCTCTTTGGAACTTGTAAGAAAAGATGCAACTATTGAATAAACCTTAGGGTTGTTCAGGGAGCAGGGAACAATTAAGGGAAGCTTTACATTCGAGGCTCTTGATCTTCCACTGCACTGGATTTTCGAGCAAAGACAGATGAAAAGCATTATCAGGTTGATTATGAGTGCAGGTCTCATTGCTTATGTCATGGAAATTTATAGGCAAGACAAGATGGAGAAAATTAGAGTTTGTGCATCATATTGCATTAAACAAGTTTATCAAGACTTAGATAGTTATTTAAAATTATCGTGACGGGTTTATATGGATATCATTATACGCCATTTATCACTCATAGAAACTACTTATTTGACCATTGTCATCAGTTCACTGTCATAATCATGACTGGTTCTTGTTTATCCTTTCTATTTAAATGAACAACTTTTATTGAGTTAACAACCCCATAACGTGAAACCTTCTTTACCAACCCCCATGTAGTAACAAGATTAAACCCTGGAGGTAACATTTTTGGAACCATTTCTAATGTTATACTTGTTTTGGATGTGCCCTCAGCTCCATTGGTCGCAGCAAGATTTACTGTATCGATGGATCATTCTGTCAGAAGTCAATCTTGATGATGTGCAGAGTTTAGGGCATTGATTTAGCAGTTTGAGTTCTCTTGGACATTTTGAAGTTTGAAGTTCAGACTTGCCCCGTCTTTGCATGCCAACTTTAATACTCACACTCATATATATAGTTGTCTTCCAAAAATGATGAGCAAGTCCTTTGACCAGTGGGGCTAAGTTTATAATTAGTATGATATTTGTATTCCATCCTTTTATCTCATGTATCTATTTTCTCTAGTTATTCACTGTGTATATATAGGTATATGTATTCGGATTATTCTATATGTACAAAATTTTGTACAAAATGGGTTACAAAATCGCCAAGTGGCACCCCCCTATTGGAGGGGTGCCGGGCTTTGTACAAGATTTTGTACTTGTAGCATCTCCCTATGTATTCATTGTTAGACACACAGGCATGGACAAGCACACATATCTGGATTTTATACTCACCCATCCCTTGTATAGGAAAAAGAATATAGTGACTGAGGTATAAATATGGCAGCAGGACACTGAATAAGGTTTGGAATATAATTTATCCTTTAATATATAATTCTTTTGTTTCTTGGATTGAGAACTCTGACTAGTGGATACTTTATTAAGTCATAAGATTGTATGGTGTTCAGGCAATCTTAAAATTAGAACAGATTCTACAGAATGACGTAAGATTGGGGAAGAAGATCGTAGAAAGCACCTTAAGATTCTAGGTTTTTTTTGGGTATCCTTCTTTCAGGACAGTTTTCTTTCTACATTAATGGGCAAGCCCAGCCCAATGTCTTTCTTTTAACTCATAAACAAAAAAGGTCAGATTACGAAGTTACATAGCATTGAGTTTCTCTTAGCTGATCTAGGTCGTGCTTCTATATTTTTTATTGATTGCTTGTGTTTGCAACTACTCTAGGAAATTTTTTTTTTGATAAATAATCAGAAAATTTCATTAATCAAAGAGAATACACAGGGAGTGTATTATCATTTTACACAAGAAAGAAAAGATATAAAGTTAGGCAGCCCCTCTATAGGATTGTAAGCCGCTGCATTAAACCAATTATACAAAGTCAGAAAAAATAATTCACTATTCACTATTCAACAATCAAGTCAAATTGTAACAAAGAATATATCCGCATTAACCTCAAAAAGTTTAAAATGTCCTTTTTTTTTTTTTGATAAATAATCAGGAACTTTCATTAATCCAAGAGAATACACAGGGAGTGTATTATCATTTTACACAAGAAAGAAAAGATATAAAGTTAGGCAGCCCCTCTATAGGAAACTACTCTAGGAAATTATTTGACTAACTTGGTCATGTTGATATTATTTTTCGGGAGGAGAATCTGACCTTGACTTTGTTGTTGTCAACCTTCTAAGCCTCAAGAACCAAGGTTGCTGAGAGTGATACTCATTGTCTTATATTCCCTTGTTTGGAGATGTTCATAATTTATTTTTAATATTTTTCTGCTCAGCTAAAATGTAATAATTTTTTGAAGAGAAATCTATAATTCTGCAATGAAATCCTATTATTTGAGCCTGCCACCAGAAATTGATCCTATGTGTGACAACTATGTCTGATTTCTTTTGTGCTTATAACATGCAGTTTGTGGCCAGCTTTTGTTCCTGTTCACGATCCTTCTCGTAAAGCTTATATAGGTATCCAGAATATGGGAACGGTTTTCACTAGAAGATTTGAAGCCGACCGAATTGGTAGCCAGGTTCCAATAAAGCTCATGCATTTGGAAGGATTATACGAACTGTTTGTTTCTAAATTTGTATGTTCTCAATTTATTTGTCTAATTGTTTCTTGTTTTGGTAATTCATTACATTTTTAATGCTTTAAAACCTACTGATATTCGTGATAGGCGTTCCTTCTTTTGCCTGTACTCTACTAGTCTTGTTTACAAGTTTCCCTTTCCATTTATCTTTTTTTCTAAGTGGGAAACGTCAAACATTTTATTCATAAGTTAATGCTTGTTAAATATTCTATGTTGATTTTTAATTTTACTCTGGTATGTTTTCTTTTATCTGTGAACATTAATAATTGCCCTAGTTATTTACTTATATCATAGTACTTTGTCTTTTCAAACATATGCTGAAGGCTTATACCCAAATGGATTTGTCAATGCAACAATTCAAAATCCATTTTAAGATGAGGTTAACCTACAGAACCCCTCCCTATGATGACGGCGATGAGGTTCATGAAGCTGATGTTGGTGTCACAGAATCTGGCGGGAATGCTGAAATTGAAACTCACAATAGAACTAAATGGGATGATGATTGTCCTTGGAGTGAATGGTACACTACAGATGACCCAGTTAAAGGTAACCATGGTGCTGCTGTTACTAGGATCCATTTTATTGTGTGCTGTTAATCTCATTGTCTTTAGATGTTTGTACCAGCGGTGATAATTGAGATTTAAATGGATAATCTGTAGAGGGTGACAGTGTTTCTCTGTTCAAAAGTTGGCCATTGCATAACCTTTCAAACCTCTCTGCAAAGATCATCTCATTGATAATCTTTGGAGAGGCCAATGTGCCCCCCTTTCTATATGTGGGAAAGAAGCTATGACAATCTAAATTTGCTTGCTTATGGGAGCAATGACTCAAATCTATAAAATTGTGACACTAGTACTTTATTTCTCAATCCTAAAAGTACCTAAAGTATATAAAACAGAGCAAGTAGCTTCCCCTAGAGACTGAAACTGCCATTGAAGTTTGGGATACCCCTAAAAGTTTAACTGAAAATTGCAATCATGGTTCCCATTATTTGCACCTTTGTCACTTTGAGTTCCCATTATTTGCACCTTTGTCACTTTGAGTTCCCATTGTAAATTTTTTGGCATAATGATTCCATACCTATGTTTTCAAATTGGAAGGTCCGGACTTTGACAAAAGCCTCGTGTAGGAAACCGGCCATGGTTTTCCCAGTTTCTTTCTTTCTTTTTTTTTTGCAAAAAAAGGCAAATAAATTGGACACTGTATTCTTCACCTTGATTTGCACTGTTGTACCACAGCTCAACTTTGTCAAAGATATACACATTCGCCGTAGACATTGAAGGAGAGAAAATCTAGACACAAAATTGAAAACAGAGGTAGATGCCCAACAGTGAAGAGTTACAATCTGGGCATCGAATGGGTTTGGTGTTTTTATTCTTCAGCAGATTGTGTATGAGAGAGAGAGAGAGAGTGGTGTGGGTGCTTATATGGGAAGGAGAGAAGTTTCGATGAAAATGTCAATAGAGAGAAAGATAAAGAATCAAAGATACAATGAACAAGTGTGGTAAATATTGTCACAGCTTTACAGGTATCTAAAGAGTTAAAAAAAATTGAAAATAGTACTTATTCTTGTAAATTTTTTTTAATGATGTGAGAATATAACAATTCTAATGCCCTTATAGAACTTTGTTGTTTACTTAATGATATAATCTTTAATTTATCTTAATCAAAATTAATTTATGGTTATAAATTCTGTATATAAAATTGACTATGTTTAACTATTGCTTGGACCATCAACCCTTCACCTTTTCCGGTTCAATGTCGGGATGACTTTTCAAAACATAGTTCCCCACCTTCCATTTTCATATTGAAGGTGTCTTTTGGATGGTTTCTCTCCAAGCTGAATTAAGAAAATGTTAATTTTCGTGAAAGGACGACAATTTGTCCTCACATTCAAATGAACAAAACTAATTTCAAATCAAAAGAAGAAATCAAAAGAAGAAAAGAATAAACCCACCCCCCTCATGACCCAGCATTCCTCGCACTATACATTGCACGCTTCAAGTCCTTTTGAACACAAGCATGTCCAAAAACCCAACAACCACAACTCTGTCGGCAATTGTCTGAGTCCACCCAAATTAATTTCCTACATTGTTGAAGATCCACTCATTAAAACATATGCCACGAATTTCTGCAAGGAACTTCTTTTCCACGATACTAGGTATTTACCACTTCATTGTTGTAAAGAAACAATTGGTTTGAACTATTTATGTATCCTTATAATATCTCTCAACTGGTGGAAACTTAATTTTCTTATTTGTAGTATAATTTCATACAGGATTTGAGTTGCTTGCCATATGGTCCGAGATAACAGCTGAAAGTTCTCTTGAGATGGCTGAATTGGAAAATGCCTCACCCTTTGAAGCTGAGAAATGGCTCCTGCATCCATGTTTCTCTGAAAATTTGTAAGAGTTTGTTGCTATTTACATGATCTCAATTAATGTTTAGTCTCTCTGTGCTTGGGAATGTTTCACGTATTTTGTAGTAAAATGTGTTGGCATTATGGTTGGGCTATTCTACGTCTAAATCCTTAAAAGGAACCTTGAGAAAATTAGTTTAGGGTGTGTTTGAGCTACATTATTTTGGAAGAATGTATTCTAGAATAGTAGATTGATGGAGAATGTGTGGTTGAAAAAGAAGGAAAAGTTATTGATGTGATGGAGAATATTATTTTATTAAAGAATGTGTAGTTAAAAATGAGTAGAAGAATGAGAATGAAAATTTTAATGTGTACCAAACATGGGCTTAATTGAATTGGGATATCCTTGCACGAGGTAAGAAAAAGTCTCCATGTTGAATGCATCGACCATCTACATCCAAATTCTTGAAGGATCATGCGCTTAAAACCNGGGCTTAATTGAATTGGGATATCCTTGCACGAGGTAAGAAAAAGTCTCCATGTTGAATGCATCGACCATCTACATCCAAATTCTTGAAGGATCATGCGCTTAAAACCTTGAGAAAATCAATCCAATTGTTGTTTGAATTGGGGTATCCTTGCATGAGGCAAGAATAAGTCGCCATGTTGGATGCTGACTTTATCTTACCCTTCTCTATAGTCTTCAAGAGTTTGCCATTTATGGTTCCTTCAGTTGTTAGCCTCCTAATTTTGTGCCTCGGGGCAAAGCAATATAAGATCTTATGCCCCAAAACCTCGTGGTCAAGGAAATTAAGTTGATCCTTACACGATTGGTTTCATGTGGACTCTTAGACTGGCAACTTGATGAGATTTAGTTCTATCAATCCTTTGAACAAGTTGTTTACTTCTTCGTAAGGAATTAAATCCTCACCTTTCTCTTTATATACTTTGGAGATCAATTCCATTGCTTCCTTCGGTGATAAAGGAAAAGTATTTTTATTCCTACCTTGCTCCAGTCAAACAGCTACAAATTGAGCTCTATAGTCCTTTCCTCTTATCTTTTACGGCTTTTACAGAAGAAAAATTGTCAACTCTATACAGTACCTGGTGGTGGATTGGAAAGGCTTTGTCCTCGTCAAGTAAAATAGACAACCACTTACAAGGAAGAGTCTAACAGTAAATGCTTCAGCAAAAATTCCAAAAACTTAATAGACATTCATAGTGATCAGGAAACACTCAACATAGTTTAGATCTTTAGTGATTTGCTGTTGGCAATTTTAACTTTCTCAACCTAAAGGAGTATAAGAAACATATAAATTCGATTGGCTAGTCACATGATCTGTGGCAAACATAATCAATAATTCAAAAAAAAAAAAAAAAATTGAATGAGAAGCTAATAGGAACCGCTTTTGTGATTCAACTGATGTAATTCCCTTGTTCTAGACCTACAGAAGTTCGCACGCCAGTTGATAGAATTTCCTCTCCTCTGCTGCCAAATGAAATGCCCTCTAATGCTACTAATATGGTCCCGTGAAGCTGCTGATTAATAGATTGGTTAGGAAAACACATGTTGTAAATAATTAAGTACAATTGAAGATGAATATGTGGAACTATAAGTCTGTATTTCTTATTGTACTAAATTGGAAAATAGAAATCGAAAGACACTCCAAGGCATTCAAGAGGCTAGGCTCTCCTCACTATTCTCACTACTTGCTTGAATGATTCTCTAATTCCCCTCCCCCATAACATTTATAACAACTCCTAACTGGCTCACCATCCTTTCCCCCCAAATGATAACAAACTACAGCTGAAAATAATAACAGATTGCCGCTTATTCTTCTTGCATATATGAATGTAATCGGGGGCCTATCATTCCATCAGTTGAATTTCAAAAGCAAAAGCAGGTTCCTATCCATTGGTATCAGAGCACTCGATTCTAGGGAATGTGGCTACAAAATTCAGGAAGGAAATGGAAGAGAGTTGGGGATCGATATTGAATCGATTGGAAAAGATGTTAAGGCGATTGGAAGAAGGTGACCGAGAAGAGGAATTAGGATTGGATTCACAAGGGCAACTCATACTCTCCATCTTTTAGGCAATAGTACCGAGTGGTGGATCTCTAGAGCGGAGAAGATTTTCTCCAGAAATTAGTTACGGCAGAAAAATAGAGGCTGCCACAGCGTGTTTTGACGGCGAAGCATGGAATTGGTATCAACAGGTAGATCGACTCTGACCGGTATGAACTTGGAAAGAATTGAAGAGCTTGTTGCTTGAGCAATTTTGCTCATTTCCAGAGAAATTCTATCGGCATCATGAACAAGGCACGACGAAAAAGGAAGAGGAGATGTTGGAAGCCCTAGATTCTCCTTCGTCAGAAGAGCCTGGACTATTGCCAGAGGAGACGAAGAACGCGATGAAGAAAATGGAAGAGAATGGAATGGAAATTGGGGCTTATTTTCATATAAATATAAACAAACAAGTGGGCTTGGGTTTGGAGAGGGCCCATCAAGTAGAAGTAAATTTACTTTTGAAACAAGCCCAAGGAGAATCAGGCCCAAAAGGAAATACAAGTCCAATTGCTTCTTACCATAGGAACTCCGTCACTTCCTCACCAATTAGCAAAACAGAGATTCCCTTCACCCCTGAAATTGGTCTCCAACCCACCTCTTAATTAAAATTCACCTTCATTTTCAATCCCAAAATCAGTTACCATTACTCCAAAATTCATCAAACTGAATTTTCAACCCCAAAATCAGTTACCATTACTTCAAAATTCATCAAACTGAAGCAATCACAACCACACAATCAACTCATTGTTTCAGAGCTTCAAAAGAGGATGGAAAATGTTTTTTGCCTTCATTGTGACGAGGAAAATCTAGTGGGCCATAATTGTGAAATTAAAGAGTTACAAGTGTTGGTGGTAATTGATAATTTGGAGGAAGTATGCTTCATAGAGATGGAAAACGGGGATGGGGAAAAATGGAGTTCTCAAGGATGATGAAATTCCAGGGGCAGATTGATTATGACCATATGATATTGTTAATCAACGTTGTGGTCAGCTATAATTTTTCAACTCGTCGGGTTCAAACATTGGATGTTTTGTGGGTAGGGGCAACGGGCTATGGAGTTGCCTTGGATATTATATTTGTGATAGTTGCTTGACCGAGTGTGTCCGTCCACTTCAAAAGATTGAAACATCCCTTCTCCATGGTGACCATGATTGGAGTGCTTGTAAGGAAAATGGTGTGGTCGCATGATGAATTTACCAAGACATCAACAACTTCCACCTTGAGGATAAGGTGGATTCCGGAGCGGCGGGTAATGATAGGCTCCCGATTACGTTCACATACGCAAGAAGAATAAGAGGCAACCTGTTATTATTTTCAGTTGTAGTTTGTTATCATTTAGGAGGAAATGATAGTGAGTCAGTTAGGAGTTGTCTATAAATATTATGGGGGAGGGGAATTAGAGGATCATTCAAGCAAGTAGTGAGAATAGCGAGGAGAGCCAAGCCTCTCGAATGCCTTGGAGTGTCTTTCGATTTCTATTTTCCATTTCAGTACAATAAGAAATACAAATACAGACTTATACTTCCACATATTCATCTTCAACTGTGATTAATCATTTACAACATCTGTTTTCCTAACCAATCTATTAGCCAGCAGCTTCACAGACCATATCAGTAGCATAAGATGATAGAACGAGCTAAGGCACAAAATGATGAGAGACTGGCTTGCTGGGATTGAGAAAAAGATTACAGTATGTATCCACAAAGAGTAACATAAAGAAACCATTTTGAGCAATTGATTGAATAGTAAATAAGATGATATGCAAAAGTTCAAAGCACTAGAAATAAGAGCGAGATAATCTAAGGGACTAAAGTACTGCAATCTAGTGCAAAAGTGTTCAACCCAGTGGTGAACAAGTCTGAACATTTTGATCTGCCAGGAAAATAGAGTAATAGACTAAGCAGAATTGAATATGTATTGAACCGGTTGGAAAAGAACTTAGCTGAAAATAAAAATGTTCAGAATGATAGCATCCTTGCTTTACCCCAGTTGCGGGATTCAAACCAGATCTGGCAGCTTTTGAGCGAGTTTTCCAATCTTTGACAATGAAACTGGTATATTTATACACAGAGGTAAAGAAATTCCCTTGTAAGCTACACAATTCTCTCCTAAATTTAGCATTCATAATTCTTTTCCACAATTAATCAAACAATTAAACATAATTAAGCCTAGTCAAATACAATTATTTGACAATCATATTGCACGTTCTACAGGGATGTATGAGAATCACATTTTCCCAATTTATACATGTTTACACCTCCCAATATGAACGATTTATTAAGAAGTTGACTGTCGAGGAGAGATGATAGAAAATCATCAGAAGTTTTTATTCAGAATAGTGAACTGTCATTTTCATAATTTTGTCATGGTTAACCCACCTTGAGTCACAGTGATGGTGTCTCCCGCAATTCTCTCCCCCACCCATATGTGTTTAGGGAAGTTAGTTTGTTATTGATTTTGGATGTTCAATCTATGATGGATATGAATATCTTTACTCCTTGGTTGTTGAGTGATAAGGTGACGGTATTCATTCATGTTCAGCAGTGATATTTCTGATGGAAAGACAGTTGGATTCGCGTCACAGTTGTACCTTCTGGTTAAGGCCTTGGAAATGTCCTTGGAGGCTCAATTTATGGAAGATCTTGTGTCAGGTGCGAAGAATGTTGATGTATCTTTCTGTGTGTCGAATATGAATTACTATTGATACATTGACATCTTTGGCAAACTTCAACTTCTGGTTATGCTAGTTTTTTGGAGTGCAAGTTAATGATTTTTATTGTACCATTCTTTTTGTTTCTCCAGCAATCGAGAACTCAGGATCTGACAATTTGAAATCGTCAGCAGTCATTCCTCCACCAACAGTTCTTGATCGTGTGTTAAAAGATCTCTTTCACCAGGGTATAAAGTGGCAAACATTTTCTTTTAAAGAATATTCAGGAGAATTTTTTCTTTTTATTCTGAATGAAATTCTAGTACAATATTCAAGGAAATTTATAGGAAAGGAGCAGCTGGCTTGCTGTACAAATTCTCCTAAATAAGGAAATGAATAAATGAAAATAACAATCCCTTAAATCAAGGGATGTGCAATAAAACTCCTAATCTACCAGATTTAGTCAAAGAATAAATCTGTTTATTCCAGCCAATTAACCCCTAAAATACATAACAATAAATCCGGATTTTCCACATCTTTTTTGCTGCTACATTGTTTACTAATATTGTAAATGGGCAATAATCCTTGTTTGTTTTTGGTCGACAGTTGTAACTGTTGCTTCTCAAAACTTTTGAGTTATTTCATGCTGAACTCTTTTCCTAAATTTACATTTTCACTTCTACAACTGATGATAAAAGAAAATTGGATGAAAAATGGTATTTTGCTGGGAACTTTGCATAGGAAAGGCAGGGATAGGGAAGCCTCAGCTGTAGCCCATTGGATTGAATGTAAAGTATTTGACAAATGCTCCTAGAAAATGAACTCTTCTTTTGAAGATAAATAATAATTCCTATATCTGAAGACTGAAATACGCACGATCTTGCTGATTACATGTTGCCAAGCTCATGAATATATATATATTATTTTATTTTTATATTTTTGCACTGACTATGAATTCACTTGGGTGTCAATTTATTACAGAGTTTAATTTGTTTCTCATGCAGTTGCAGAAGGTCAACCATATCTTTCTATGCAAGAAAATAGGGGTTCTCGAGCTATTAAAGGCGGAGCACTTGACTCGCTTTTTGCTCAGTTCTGTTTACACGCGCTTTGGTTTGGTAATTGTAATATACACGGTAAATATGCAAGTTTATGAGTTATTTGTTTGATAATATTCTGTAGGAGCCAAATGAGCTGCTAAAATATTGCCGTACCGATTTTCTTTAAATGACATTTACACTCCATTTACTACTTCTATTGTTGTTTGTTTTATTAGCTATTGCTGTACTGTGGATGGAGTTTGTTCGAGAAGTTCGTTGGTGTTGGGAAGAGTCACAACCATTACCAAGAATGCCTGCCAATGGTGTAATTGACTTGTCCACGTGTTTGATCAATCAGAAACTACATATGGTTAGTTTCTTATGTTATTGTAAGACTATTTATGTGTTATATACAAGTGAATGGTTCGTGAATTTGATCATGCACGAGTTAGTTTTCTTGTCTTATTGATGGCAATTTTGTTGCATGGTATTCTCCAGTTTACGGTGAGCTTTTAAACTGTTTCATTGACATAGGGGAAATGATTTGGTTTCAAATGTGTATTATATAGTTACCTATTGTACAGTGTTACTTAAGTGAAATTGATTTCTGAGAACTTACAAGATAAAGTCGAATAGTTGTGTCTTTTGAATTTATTATTGGTTATAAAATTGTCATATGCTCAGTTTTCGCACGGCATTGATTGATCAGTTGAAATGTGAACATGACTCTTTTGTGAGTAGTAACTCTCAAATCCTGGATTCACAATAGTGTTAATTTCATTGTAACATGCTTTGAGGGGCTCATTCTTCCTGCGGCACATCCTGAACCCATTTTTACTTTGCGCCTCTTATTATGAAATTATCTTTCTCGAAATTATTTAATGAATTTGTTATTTTGGTGTTCAGCTTGCAATATGCATAGATAGACAACGTCCAAAGCTTTCTGACGTGAGTAGACATGACTTCGTACCTGATGATGCCATGGTAATTTACTTCTAATCTTTCTCTTTGTAGTGCTTGGATTACGTCGTGCTTGGCCTTCTAACATGAAGTATTGGTTTGACTAAAATTCAGGAAGATCTTCAGGATAAAAGGTTCTTCACTCCTCGTGAAGTCAGTGAAGTTTTTGATGGTGAATGTGAAAGGTGAAGAACAAGTGAGAGATCATTTATTTGCGTAATTACAATCTAATTTTGATCAGTTAGGAATTTTTTTTCAAATGGACATCTCTGCTCTCCTCAATGAGAGACTATGAAATGAATTGATAAATAAATGAATTTTCTTTCTTGCTGAGAATGTAAATCGAAAGTTATTTAGCATTGTGATTTCCATTTAGACTGAGATTTCTATTTAGACCTATGGTTTTTCAGTTGTGGCACGTTTAGAAACTTACGTTTCCAAATACATGAGTACTCTCTAGTCATTGAGAGCGAGGTTGACAATCCCCTAATCCCTGTGGAAAGGTAAAAGAATTGGGGGAGCCTCCGCTCCCTTATCTGAACCGTGGCCCGTGGGGCTGAAGGCCCTGGGGGTAGAAAAGCTCATTTGTTGAATTAACTGAACACGTTATCTTATTCGTAGAAAGAAAAGATTTCCTCTTCCAGTTTTTCTTACTAAGGAAATAGATTGAGGGTCGTAACTTCACTATATTCCCTATGAGAGCATTAAAATATTGAATAACGAAATTTCTTCCTCCAATTCCTCTCCTACTCTCTCTTCCTCTCCCACTTCTTTTCTCTGCTTCTCTTTCTTCACTTTCTATTTTCTTTGTTTCATCAATATGTTGATTAATTTAAAGATAACACGGTCTCTTTTCTAAACAAAGATAAATCATCTGTTTGATGAGGTGCTTGTTCCATTTAGCCCCCTTCACTGAATTTTAGGATCCCAACTCACCCTCATTGAGGTGTTGACCTGCCTTAGTCTTCCTCCTCCGCTATCCATTGCATCTTTGTCCCTCTTATCTTTATCTTCATTTTTACATTAGTTCCACTTCTGGTTCTGTGCTTCTTTTACAAACCATAACCAAGCAGCACTAGTTGAGTCTTTAACTGATCTTTTAACAACATTTTAACTTGCCTCTCTACCATTATTCGCCTAATCCTATAGAATGTTGGATTTTTAAAGGATAATAAGACGAACTTGGTAGAAATGAGGATATTAAGATGGATATGTGATATTATGCTAGAATGGAAAACAAAAGAAATGACAATCTACGCAAAAAGTTGAGATGGCACCGGTTAAGGATTAAATAAGGGAATATAACAACTTATGTGAGTGGGGCATGATTTGCGTGGAACTAAAGAGGCTTGCATTCATTAGAGTGATACAATATCGTTAGAAACGGTTAGAAGAGGGAGGCGTAGACCAATACTAACATGCCCTGTTGTGGTAGCTAGGATCTAGTTGCTTTGAATCTTCTAATAGATGTAGTAATGAAGTGAACAAAGTGGCATAAAAAATTCATCTGACCAACCCCAATTTATTGGAAATAAGTTTTTGTGTGGACCATGAAATTGTAAACTTGTTTGTGCAAATGTTTCTAACATCTATTTACCTTGAAGAATTACAGCATTAATAACTTGGTCAACATTTGAATAATATAATTCATTCAAGTTTTAATTTCTTTGTAGTTTTGTCACTTTCCCTTTCCTTTTCTTATTTTTCTCATTTTTTTTCCACCAAACACGTGGTTCCTCCCTCCATTTTTTTCTTTTGTTTTTCTTCCTCACAGCTCATTAATCTTCTTGCTTTATTTTTTTAATCTATTCTCCACAGCCATGTCACCACCCTCACTTCATATTGGTTTTGGTGGCTGATGTGGAGGTTGTACTGTTAATGGTGGGTGGGTGCCCAGGGGAAGGTGAGATAGTTGGGCTGTTATTGTCAGGGGAGGAGTAGGACTAGCCTGATGCTGAAGGAGTGTGGTACCTCTTCGGTTGGGGGATTGGGATTGGGAGGGGTGATTAATGAATTTTAGAAAATAAGTAGTGCACTGTGATCTTTTACTTGGTCAAACCTAAATTCTTGACAAATATTTAAAGAAAATGAAGCTGGGATAACCTAGCTTTTTTGAAATTCTTCCAAGCTCTTAATGGTTCTTTTATCGTCTTTTGTGCTTATTAACTCTCTTATAAACATTTAGCCCCAGTTTGGTACACATTAAATTTTTTATTCTTCTAGTCATTTTCAACCACACATTTTTCAATAAAATAATATTTTTCATCATATCAATAACCTTTCCTTCTTTTTCAATCACACATTCCCTATCAATCTATTATTCCAAAATACATTCTTCCAAAATAATGTGGCTCAAACACACCCTCAACACTACAATTGCTTATAAGCAGGTTTGACCAGCTTGTATGTACACTATCTGACAAGCTTTTACTATTAGTTTCCAGAAAATGAGATTAGAGAATCAAAAAACTAAAGATAGAATATATTGCCTTGGTGTCTACATCATTTTCATAATTAGACTTTTTAGATTCTTTTCACTAATGGAATAAGAACAATAATAATTTCCATTAGTAGTCACAATAGTAGCACTGTTGAAGTTGTGGTTTTATGAGGCAAGTCTTTGAGAACTTGGCGATACGTGACGAAGGATGACTGACGTTACTAATATGCTTGTTTTTTCTCTACATGTGGCTATAAATTTTTCTGCTCTTGTAGTTTGCCAGGCTACAAAATTGCTCTCGTGTCAAACATATTTTTGACCCTTTATGTAGGAATATACTCCGGTGAAATCAGCAGAATTGAGTAGAGCTAGTACTTTTTAATTACAATCTGAAGTTAAATTCATGTCCATGATATAGTTTGGTTGTTGCACCACTAATTCATATCAGTTGTAATAATTAGTAAGTTGCCTTACATGGTCAGTGTAAAATGTTTTAAGGACGACAATGCTAGTTGAGGTCATGTTTGGTGGTATCTTGTTCTTTCTATATATCTCGGTACAGTGTATTCATGGGTTGTTCCTCACTTTAGGCTGTGCTAACCCCGAAAGATTTGTCTAGTAGATTATATGTGGCGCACCGTGGTGATATTTCAAGAATGGATCAATTGTGTGAACTTTTCCCCTCTTGTCACTGTGGACGGCAATGGTCTTTTACTGTTACAGAGTTGCAACATAATTCTGTTTCTTTATTGATCTGATTTTCTTTTACAATGACATCCCTTGCAATTAACTTTTATTTTTTCCTTTTTTCCTTGATTTATTTATTATATTCATGTTAACAGCCAATCGGCTTCAAATGGTTTGCTCAGTCCTAAAACTGAAGAAGCCAGTTACGACTCTAAACATCATGAAATTGCAACGTCTGCTATAAGCAAGTCTTCAGAACATGACAGGAGGGGTTCAGCTGGTGCTTTACCTGCTATGATGCTTTTACACTCACGTGAGGTTATGCATGCTCCTATCACCCAGGTTAATTATCTTGAGCAGCTAGTTTTGCCCCTATTGCCTCTCTCCCTCCCTCAAGTAGCTGTAAATAACATGATTCTTTAAATTTATCGTAGGATCCACCACTTATGACAGAAGACATGCATGAAGAACGACTGCAAGCTGCTGAAGCCTGTGCTGATTCATTTGTAAGATTTTAGCCTTCCAATATATTATCTTTTCTCTCATTTATAAACAATCATTAGATCTAGGTGTATGGTAGTTTGAGAAACCATTAGGTGTCATGGTAATGCAAAAATGCTATCGGAACAGAATAAAAAGCTCATTGGTCTGTCAATAGTCAAATTTCATTAGCTTATTCAATGTTCAGATGCATGAATAGCATCTTGGAACTTTCAGATTTTTCAGTCTAGTATTTTGCATTGACTAGGTAGTTGAGGGCATTTCTTAGTGCACTGCAAACTAATTGGGTTGATAACTGCAGATGTTGTCAGTTCTGGTTTGAGCAGCCACTTGGTGGCTGTTTCCTTCTGTGTATTTTCATTATTTGATGGTGGCAGACTAGGAGTTTTGCATATACTTTTGCATACGTAAACATCAGTTTCTGGTTGCAAGACTTGTTATATTTCCGCTCAGATAGATTATTTGCATTTTATTGCAGAGCTTCTCTGCTCAACTGGAGAAAGAGATCTTGGTGTCAGGTAATGAGTTTTACTTTCCTTATGGTATTGAGGACTTTATTTCATAATGGTACTAGCTTTTCATTTTTTCATTGCCCCACATTCTATGCATTCATTGACTCTTTTCTCGTTAGGCACGAGTAATTGTAAAAAAGGTATTTTTGTGAATGATTAGGTTAATGAAAGATGATTTTAGACAATGTTTAAAATACTTGATTGAGTACTGAGGCATTTTATATATGTGATCTGAGGTATAAGCTTCGAGACAAACCTATAAAATAATTCAAAATAATATAATATAAAAAATATTCTCATGATAAACTATAAACCATCTTGAAGATCCATAATGAAACAAATTAACAAAATTTAAAGACCAACTTGCAAACAAACATAAAGTAGATCAATAAAGTAGCAAAAGCTAAGTTTTTAAATTAGTAATCGAATAACAAAATTGTAATCTGCTGCTAGAAGTAAAACTTGTCTTGAAGTCTCTCATATATTCTTGGATCTTTAAAATATGAGTCCCTAGTTATTCTCCTCTCTAAAGTTTCATCTCATTCTTCGTCGTCACCCTCTACATGCAATGGACATGTCCCTTGCCCTTCCCTTCTTGTAAATGAAGATTATGAAAAAAAAAAATAAAAAAAATTGTACAACATTAGAAAAATGAGCTCATACCTCAGCCATCCTGTGGCATAAGCCTCAGTAAACAAGGCACACAAGTCTTGACAAAAGGCATTCAATGAATACGCACGATGCATTTAATGAAAGCCTCGTGAGGCATCTGTGCCTCAAGGGGTAAGCCTCTCGCAGCCTTTTAGAATAATTCTTTCAGAATGAACTTTGAGATGTATCAGGAAGTTGTGAAGCTGAAAGATAATAATTTCCTTATTACAGCAACGTGCCCCATCCTGTGAGTGCTTTATCCATTATCTGATGGCGAGGTCTGATTACTTGCTATTCTTTTTTTATGAGAGCACAAATTGATAAATTAACAGTTTTATTACGAGTAGCTAATGAACTATAGCATCCGAAACAAATATGATACTGTAAGCTTGAAGCGGGATGTTTGCTACAACTAGAGATAGTTCATGATCTGGGTCTGTAGATATACTTTAGACTGAGAATTTTGTATAATCCGTGAATTAATTTAAGGCTTCAAGAACAGCTAGTGTGTTCCATAGAGGTGACAAATATTTTATTGTACGTGATTTAATAGAACTAAGATGATTAAATGAGGATGTTAAGATGGGTGTCTCACTGTAATAGGATGGATAAAATAAGAAATTGTAAAATATGCCAAAAAGGAGGTGTCACCAGTCGAATATAAGGGGATGACCACTTGAGTAGTTGGCACATCATTTGTGTAGATCTAAAGAAGCTCCCTGCTTTATTCAATTAGAATAGGTTAGAAGACAGAGAGCTAGACCAATTTTAATATTGCTCAAGGTACTTGTGAAGCATTTTGATGAATTGGATGTTTCGGTAGATCAAATTGATTGGTAAATTAATTCATGTAGAAGAGGGTAAGCTTACAATCTGGATAGGAAGTATTAACACATTTTCCTTTTAAAGGAAATATCTAAGAAGAATATTTTATTGGTCTTGAGGCACATGCCATATGAACACCTGTTTTGTGAATTACTTTTTTCTTGCTTTGTTTTATCTTTTTTCTTTGGGAAGTGGAGCAAACTCTGAATTTATTGGAACAGAACTTCATTGTTTTAAGTGATTTGCAAAGCTGAAGAATAATAATTTAGAACGTTTTGGAATTATCTGGAAAAAAGGAAATTAATCTCATCTTGGTCCATCAAGCAATACTAAAATTTTCACAAGTAAATAAATGGAAAATGAAATCTACGTGCGGAATATAAAGGAAAATATCCAAATTCAAATTACTGCATCACTTCCAGATTGACATTCACTTGCAGTCTTTTCGCACGAATTTGTTTGTAGAACTTTGTTCAAAGAGAAAGTAGCTCCAAAAAGAATCTTCTGAAGCCTTTTTGATTTCCATCATCTATATGCCCTAAAATACCTTTTAAAATTTTATTACTGGTTGGTTGCTATTGCCTGGAATCATGTGAATATATTTAGATTACGTCTTAGTGCCAAATGCAAATGACCAAATATTTCTTGAAGTTTTTGTTGTTTCATATTCTATATCTGTTATTTGGTTTTGAATCATAAATAAAAGACGTGAAGCATGAAAAATGGATCTGTTGCACTAAAATATATGATCACTGTTTCTCTTCTATTCATGAAGTATTTTAATCCTGGAAAGAATTCCTCTACCATTTGATTGCAGACATGTCCGCGTTTAAGGCAGCTAACCCAGATGCTGTGTTTGAAGATTTTATTAGATGGCATTCACCCAAAGATTGGGAAGAGGATGACAGTGAGATTGATATCTCTCAAACTAGTGCATCAGAGGGGTCAAAGATTGAGTGGCCTCGAGGAAGGCTGTCCAAGAGAATGTCTGAGTATGGGGGTTCTTGGAGAAAAATTTGGAATGAGGCCCCAGCTTTGGAAGCTTCTAAACAGAAGCCACTTCTAGATCCGAATCGAGAAGGAGAAAAGGTAGATCTTTGATGGTGGGATCTTCATCTTCCTTGTAACTCATCTGTACTGTTTGGGGGGTAGAATGGTTGAGAGATTTGGAGGATTATTCTACGTGGGTAATTGCAATGGAAAACAACTAAACAAAACTATTCCATGAAACTGTTGAAATGAAAAAAAAATTGTAATTTGAGTGTAGATGCAATATAGTAGAGGCCAAAACTATACAAAACTATTCTGTGAATGCAACGAAAAATGGAATGACTCAACCGTCTTCCAGAAAGGGATGCAGTCGTGTTGAGAAGACAATTATCTCGCTTGCACGGGTGTCAGGGCAGGATTAATAGATGACAGGTTACTCAATATGGCCCTGCGAGTGTTACTTGGAAATTCCAACAATTTTTTTCAACTCTTTGCTTTTTCTCTCTTAACCAATAACAAGCCGGACATGGAAACTCTCTAGAAATGGACCAAGTAATTTACTTGAGCAGTTACATTGCACTGCCTCCCATGCTTGCTACATTGAACCCATTACCATTCTTGCTTTAAAGCTAGAATTCTCATAAAAAATAGCCTGCTTACTCTATGCTTGAAGTTTGTTCTTAATTTTACAGGTTCTTGTTCTCTTAGTCTCTTGGTGTTGGTCAATTCTTGTGATAACAAAGTAAAATTAACGGAACTGGTCAATTTTTTCTGTACTCTGAGCATGAGCATTTTAGTTCTTGAATAGATATTCTATTTGGATTTATTGCTGATCCAAGCGAATGATTGTTTGTTTGATTATTTTTCACAATTTGTACATGTTTATCCAAATTCACAATTTCATAATCTGTTGCATAAAAAGATTCGGGGTTCACTGTGCAAAAGCCTCAGTGGACATTTGTTTCTCCTTGTAGTTTGTTCGCTACTGAATTTGTTTTATGCCTTTTGCTCCTTGTGTGTTCGGAGCCAGCGGCTGTCTTTTGCAAGTTAAATTACATGTGGTACTTGTTATCACGTTCTTAGGATTAGCAGACATTTTTGAAGCATGTTTTTATTGAAATATGTAGGAAAGCTCTCAGAAAGAAAATTTCAATTTTTGAATGGATGAGAAAAATCCTTCCGCACTTGTTCATATTATTTCATTGATACTTTGCTGCTTATTCTTACACCTTTATTTTCATAATTTTCTTTTAGTTGCGCAATTTGTACGAGGGCAGTATGTATTATTTTCTTGATTTTATTTTCACTCACTCAGAACTTTAACCATCACATCATCTCGAGTTAGGTTCTTCATTATCTGGAAACCCTGAGACCGCATCAACTGCTGGAACAAATGGTTTGTGCTGCATTCAGAGCGGCTGCTGACACGCTTAATCAGACATCAATTGGTGACTTAAAGCAGATGACAACTAAAATTGGACAACTGTACCCGACAATGTCATCTACCTTAAAATATCTACAATGTGCATTTGCTTCTCTGGCATCTTTGATTCTCTAGGAACTGTGCTCTCTAGGATTTACTAATTTTTGTTTATATTTGCAGCATACAGTAGATCTGGTGATAGTGATATTATTGAAGACGTAAGACGGCTTTGTGTTATTTTCGGACATGTTGAGAAGTTGCTTACATTAGCAGCTTATCTTCACCGCAAGTTTTTGCAAGCACCATTACTTGCAGAAGCAATTTTCAGGGATTACTATGACTGCTACCAACGAAATATGGGAAGTGGCTCTGTGCAAGGTGATTCCAAGAAGGTGAGCAGTCACCTCTTCAGAAGTATAGGTGTACCGTGTATCTAATATGAACTCCCCTGCTGTTCTTAGCTTGAGGTTTCGTATTATATCTCAAATGTGCCTTTCCTTCCATCATTTTCAGTTTCACAAACATAAATTTACTACTTAGTTGTTGCTGACTAAGAAACTTATCCTTGTTTTTCAATTTGCGTTCAATTCCTTGCTCAAGAAAAGTTGACTAACTTTCTTGATGTTTCTTAACATGGTATCAGAGCCCA
>CAIGRQ010274629.1:0-10406 GCA_903798375.1 Fraxinus sp. D2006-0159
AACTCGCACAAAGCATCATCCATCTTAGCCCTGTACTATGATTACCAATTTATCCAGTTGACAACTAGATCATATATGAGTTAGTCAATCATTAAGCTATAAGCAGGTATTCCAGTGTAAAGGAAAACTCAACTTCTGAATAGCAAACCAGAAAGAAGGTAAGAAATTACATCAAAAGTCACGGGCAACCCAAAGTTGATATTGAATACAAACTTTAATTATAAGAAACTCATTGTCATTTGGATAGAACTAAAATCAAAAACAGCATTTTTCAACTAGTTCCATGGCATCTCCTGTGGACAGTATATGGCTACAGAATGTGAAAAAGGCTGGTCTAACAAGGTTATGGAAGGTTTAGTTTTTGATAATACAGCCAGGAAACACAACCTACCCAATGGAAAGTGTATGTTAAAACTAATTCATATAATTCCTTCTCAACAGTTATTTCCCATACTCTATTGCTTCATATAAGTTCAACAGAACATCATCTGACTAAGAATGATTCCATTGCATACCTTCATCAATTTCAGCTAACCTGTGCACATATCAACTTAAGAAGAAATAACTTTCATCTCATAAAATTCTCCTCGAGATAATGGAAGAATATTTAACCAAAGATTTTCTCAAGGTACCTTTATCAACCCAGCCAAACAATGAACATCAACTCCACAGGGCACAACCCCGTTATTAAGCTGGTTTCGGACAATTTCTTCTCGACTGTTCTCAGCGTTGATACGGAATATTCCTTCTGCCTTCAACCAAACATTTTAAACATTATTAATCAATGAAAATGAAAATTGAAGCCAATAACAATTAAGAAATTACCAATAAAAACATATATGCATACCTGAAGACCGCCTTCTGAATACAACTGGTTTTGCATCCTAAGAAGAATAGTTGGTACACTGTTCCCTCTATCATCATAAGAACACTGCATTGATTGTGCAGAAACTCCAAAAACACTTGCACTGGAAACATGATGGGTGGCAAAGGCAGAAATCAGGACTTGCATTCTAGTAAGTGGATACTGAAATCTAGGACATGCATATGTATACATGTGGATTGACGAATACATGCAAACACACAAACTACATATCAAAATACAGGTGCAAGCAAGACACAAAAAACAAATCGAGAACAGTTAATAAAATTCCAATTTGTTTAGTTTAAGAGATAAATTGATACACTAAGCCCCCGCTTGATCCCCATTTTAATCAAAACTCATTTACAAAACTCATTTACAAACACACATTCTCCAATAAAATAATTTTACACGTAAAACCAAAACTTTTCCACATTTTTTATCCACACATTCTCAAAAAATTACTACTTTTAAAACACATTTTCCCAAAAAAAAAAAAAAAAATTGGGGCTCAAACAGGGGCTAAATGTTGTCCTTCATATGAGAATACTTCAGATTCATTTAACACTTCTACAAAACCAAAAATTAAAAAGTCGAAATAACAGTCTCCTCCAGCGTCCATGTAAGGACCTAGTATTATTGCGCCAGTGTGGACCAGTTGGCTCTGCCTTAGCCAACATTTGTTTCCATAATGTGATTTACGTTAGAAAATAACCAATCACCCCATGTAAAATTAAGACATACCAATCTCAATTAATTTAGAACACATAATCACCTTTGCAAATAGCAAAAATTTTGTTTGACAGCAGATAGGCATTTCGGCATAGGATAATCATAATTCCCTGTCGCGATAATCTCCTTAATCTTCGAAGGAAGCCTTGCTTATTGTATGTCCAAACAGTATTGTGCCCGTAAGACAAAATTAGTTGAACAAAGAGCACAAATATCTCTCATCTATTTGAAGGAAGCTATTCTATTCTAATTAATGCACTCGTACTATCTATTAATGGAAGCACTACACATTTCTTCAGGTAAAATTGGAAAACAAAATTGTACCGAAATTCATTATAAATCAAATCTGGAGGAAAAATTAGACAATATTGACAACTCATAAGTAAATCATTCAACAACAACTATACTCTGGATCCCACAAAAAAATAAAAAAATAATAATAATAATAAAATCCAGATTCAACCAAAACCCAAATCTCTGTATAGCAAAGTAAGGAAGGAAACATATAAACCTGGCGCTGGGGGGTGTACGGGGGACGTCTGGCTGGAGCTCTACCGGAAGTCCAAGGAAGCCATTGAAGCGGTCGAAGGTGACGTGTGAGACATGCCGGACGTCGGTAGGCCACCCGATGTCCACATCAGACGCCACGTGATCCCTATCAACACTGCAAGTCACCAGAGACCGCCGCAGCGCCGTCGCCACCATCGCCAGCACCGAGAACTGCTGATTATTATTATTATTATGCCCATTTCGGCCTTGTCCCTTGACCCAACGCCCATGCCTCCTCTCCGGGCTTATAAACGGCGTCGTAACCGGATTCTCAAACTCCCCATCACTAAAGAAATCCCCGAAATATCCCTCGTCCTCATCTCCCTCCGGCTCTTCGTCTCCATAAACGGAGATACTATTTGGGGAGAAGGGTTTTTCAGGCGGCATTGATTTGGAAGCAAATAAGCCGGTACCTGTGCAAGACCTGGATCGGAAAAGTCGAGTCATATCTATTGGGTTTTACACTATTTATTCAACTAATGAATTGAAACTTAACGAAGGATTTATTTCTTGATAACTGATTATAAATGGTGATAATACAGTGTTGAAAAGGGTAAGAATGGCTAAGCAGCTGGGGATGGGGTGGAATTGTGAATATAATAAATGATTGGTGAGGGGTGGCGATAGATATATGGTATGAGAGTGCGATGTGGACATTAATAATGAATTAATTTTGGATTTGTTACTATTTATATTCACAGACTCACAGTCTAATATTAACAAATTCTACTGCAAAGAGGAGGTGGGGTGGGGAAGAAAGATGACATGAGGGCGGCACTGTAGGGATGAATGAGAGTGAGTGTCTTTTGGAAGTTTCTTTCTCCTCTTGGAAGCATACGCCATACTCAGATTCCACTTTACAGCGTTATTTTTGTTTTCATTTTTTCTTTCTATATATTCTGCAAACAAGAAGAAGCTCGTTTTAAGCGAAAAAATTGTGGAATATTTGGAATTGAATTCTTCGCAAGTATGTTGATCACTACTTATAGGCAGATAGAGGGGTCACCTTCCCTGCCCCTCTCAATGTCTCAAATAATAATTTTGTTGTCCAATATGGATCCATGCGATAAAAAGAAAAAAGACGAAAGGAGATAAAACGAGGTATGTTATATCAAATTTGTTTTAAATAAATTCTGCCTCATGTGAACATGATTTCTCGAACATCTATCTCGTGAAATACAACGCTCTTTAAAAGGTCAGTATTACAGTATACCGACTTTAGTGTCAAACAAATATATTAAGGGTGTGTTTGAGCCACGTTATTTTCGAAGAATGTATTCTAAAGGTTGAACCCCAATCTTGAGAGAAGAATGTATTCTGGATTAATAGATTGATGGAGAATGTGTGGTTGAAAAAGAAGGAAAATCTATTGATGTGCTGGAAAATATTATTTTATTGAATAATATATCGTTGAAACTGAGTTAAAAAATAAGAATGAAGATTTTAATGTGTACCAAACAACGACTAACTTACTTTTCTTGAATGGAATAAAGCACTAAGTTTGAATTATTCGAACATATATTTATTTTAGAAGATAATTTGGATAGAATTTTGGAGAGAGGAAAAAAAAAATTTAAATCAATTTATTTGATATTCGAAATTTGGAATTAGGGGTCTCTTGTACAGAATTCTAAGTGACACTTATAAATGAGTATACTATTTGGTACTTATCAATTTGAACCCTTAGATCACAATACTTCATATTGTGCAATCCATATTGTACACATTCGATATGGTCCATAACTCTTTAATGTACACCCCGTTGCATTGTAGCGGATTCAGTCATCACACAATTTGCAATTCAAATGCCACCCACAATGATTATACTTAAAATATTTACTCTTATCATGTGAGCTCTAGGTCACAGAGCCACTTGCGTCTCACATGTTGTTTCAATTAATTTAGTCCATGTTTGGTACATATTAAAATTTTTATTCTCATTAATCTACTCATTTTCAACAACACATTTTTTAATAAAATAATATTTTCCATCACATCAACAACTTTTCCTTCTTTTTCAACAACACATTCTCCATCAATCTATTATTTCAGAATATATTTTTCCAAAATAATGTGGCTCGAACACATTTTTATTTTAGAAAATTAGTAATCCGAAATAAATTTTAGTTCTAGGATTTATTATATTTTAATTTTTTTTTTTATCGTCGGGGCCCTGGACAGGTAGCGCCCCAATCGCTGCCTTTACTGTTCAGCAGCAACGTGCAATCACAATTCTTCCACAAAATACTAAATATATATGCCAACAAAAAGCCACCACAAATATGAATGGAAAGAATTGTTTAGTGCCACATATTCCAAATATCAAGTAGTGATGTGACAAACATCCTACTCAAGAATTATTATTATTATTATTTTTTTAATGCACATGCTTAATAATACACACCGACAAAATTTCTGCCATAAGTCTTTTTTGTGCATAACTCAATTCAAAATAACAATAACAATAACCAATTATAACCGTACGCAAATTCAATAATTAAGTCCCAAAATCTTTAATTTTGAAATTTAGAGTGAAAACTCATGTCCCAAAATCGAAAAATCCAAAGTATGGATTTCAACCCTAAAAATTATTTATTGAATCTCAATAGTTTAATATGGAATTGACTCTGATACCACTTGTTGAAACTCTATAAAATTGTAAAATTTATAAAACTAGAAAAACTAATTGTTTAATTGTCAAAATCCTCCCTATCAAATTATCAAGAAAATTAATAGTGTGGAACATACCTTAATTCTTTGGGAATAATTTCTTATTACTGATCTTGATTTCAGATCTTGAATCTTGATTATTGGCTCTTTTGGTTTTTTAGTTCTCGATCTTAATTTTTGCTTCTTGCTTCATAACCTTGATTATCTTTTTCTTCAGTATAATTTCTCCAATCATTTTTCTTGATTCTTGATTGTGGACTTCTTGGTCTTCCTCTTCAATATGTTTTCTCTATTAATTCTTGTATTGATGAAATGACACAGACATTGAGAAGTTGCATATGAATTGAGGACCATAACCATATTTATAGTTTCCATATGTATTTGGCTCATCGTCAAGTATAACTCTAATGGATCCAGTCTCTACACATATAATTCAGCTCAAACTGTATTTAGATTTTATAAGCTCAACAATTTAATTCTTTATTAGCTCACTTTAATTGGACTCAACTTTAAAATAAATTTATACACAATTAATTACATATGTAAGCTCACAATGACAAATTAATAAACCTAAAGCATAATATTAAATGAGTTCGGTTGAACATGACTAGATGAATTCTGCAAATGAGGGATCGACATATGACAAATGAAAAATTATGTGTGAAATGATTCAGGTGTCTCTAAAAGATGAGTTCGAATGGGACATATTTTTACCGATGTGTAATCGTCAAATCGGATTTACCGTGTGTAATCGTCAAATCGGATTTACCGATGCCATATTTTTCATGCCACATGGTAGAATTTTATTAGAATTGTAACAAAATAAATTATACGTTTTTGTTATAAGACGAATATATAAAGAGGGTGTTTGGTGGGGATTAAAATTAGATTTTTAATAGATCGTGATAAAAGTTTTTGAAATGTATGGTTGAAAAGTTGTGGGACCCATGAAATATATGTTTAATATTGATTGTTTGACTTTAACTTGAATTAAAATCTGATTTTAATACGGACCAAACAGGGGCAAAGTATTATCCCAAACCGACAACGCTATTCCAAGTCTAGCTAGCGAACTAGGGATGGCTTAAATTGGAATGCTTGAAGAGAGTCCTCGCATTTTCAAAAGATTGAGGAGCTACTTGAGGTCCAAACCCAATTAACGGATTGTGAGACAAAGCATTTGATAAAAGTTTTAGCACATTTGAATCATAAAAGTTACTAAAAAATATGGTTGAATAGTTGATAAAAAGTTGATCTTAGTTAAAATTAAAGTTTGACCAAATGAAAAATTGAAATTTTTTTATCAAATAAGACACAATTTTTTATCAAATAAGTACCAAGTGTCATTCCCTTTCATTTTCTACTGTGACATTGAAATTTTTTCTATTATCCTAGTTTAATCAACTTACTTTCTACTTTCGTTTATATGTAAATCAATTTTTGAACCACCAAAATTGATTTAGCCCCTGTTTGACAATTATTATTTAATTTTTTTTTTTACATACTCATTTTCAACCACATATTTACGCAATAAAATAATTTGCATGTAAACCTATATTTATTTTTTAACCACATATTCTCCCAAAAATCACTATTTTAATCATTGTCCCCCCCCCCTTGTGAAACGGGGGTTTACATCTCAAGAATTAGCTCAAGGTTGGTTACTTACCACCTTTTCTAGACCATTTTTTCAACACACGAGAATTTGATGTTATTAACCTAATATGTGATTTGACTACGGAGGAAGAGCTTGAACGGCGTTGGTGCAAAAGTGATGCGAGAGCACTAATCGGCAGGTTAATTATAACATAATGAAATTGATATTTACATAAATATATAATTAAATAGAAAACAATACACATTCAACAAAAAATAATAATAATAAGTTGATATTCATAAGCAAATACAGTGTACAATTAATACCATGCATTGTAAGTACAAGTTCTCACGTTATTCTGAAATATTTTATAAATGTTGTAAAATTAATATTTGATACCAATTTGTTAGAAGAATTTGATAAGTCTCAGACAAACTAAAGAAAATAAAATTTAAGATAAAAATTTAAAAGAAAAACATTTTACTTTCAAAACTTAACTTCTATAATTCAAATTTTTTTATGATGATAAAATACTACAAATGAAGAATTTTTTTAATACTATATTTGGTACATAAGAATTAATTGTTAATAAATGCATTTAACCACCCATTAAAATTTCTAGATATATGAATAGAAATAAATTTATTTATAATAACTTTAAATTCATGTATATCAAAATTTATCAAGTAATGATTCATTAAGTCTGGACTAATATTAATATTAATTAATTGAGAATTAATAACATGAAATTCATTTTGTAATATTTATTGCATATTGAAAAATGAAAAGTAAGGTATTATTGAAATAATTGAATTGTAGTAAAGTTAAAATCATCCAAAAAGAATTCCCACTTGATATGATATCTAATATATATTATACATATATAAGTTGATCACTATGAATTGGGAAATAAAGTGCACAAGGCAATTTCTCATTTCAAATAAGTTATAAAATCTATAGTAATTTTTTAATTTATTTAAGAGCAAATTCTGCTGAGGGTGTATTTGATTGCAAGTATAGACTTTGCATAAAAAAATAAATTAATTCCATAGAAATTATTTGAATGGAAATTGTTAATTAAATGTGTTTAATTGATTTAATTTTTCACCTAAAAAATATTATACTTGTTCATTTTTTATTGATGGGTAGATGAGAGAGATAGAGATAGAGATAGAGAGAGTTTGTGTGGGTGGAAAATAAAAATTACACCTCCTTACAAAATATTTTTTTATTTTTTTCAATGAAAATATGACCACATGATCAGAAGTAGGAAAATATTTTTCGTAAAAAAAAATTATTAATCAAACAGCACAAAAGTAGAAAATTAGATGAAAAAAACACATTTTTCATGAAAAATATTGACAATCAAACATACCCTAAGTTTCTTCCACATTTTGTAAAGTGTAATTTTCATCTCCCTAACCTTTAATATTGTAATATTAATGTCACCAACTAAAAGAAAACATATATTTGAACATTAAATGACCACATGACATTCACGTAATGTTGAGACGTTTGAAGCAAGAACATATAAGTTTCACGAACTCCCGAGAAATTTTACCCTATTCAAGTTTTTGAATAAAAGTTGAATTCACTGTTTGGATTATTTTGAAATAAAATAAATATTTTTGGTCAATTTTACCCTTTTAATCGGGACATGTGGTACCACATTTTTAAAAGATTAGTCCCCCCTCCCCCCACCCCACCCCACCCCACCGGCCTAAGGTTGAGGGCATTACCCTTTATTTAATGGATTAGGTCACCATTTTTTCTTCGAACATTACAACTCAGTGACATAGTTGACGGAAAGCAATAATACAGGACAAATTTATACCGTGTCAATTATTCGAGGTTGTGCTTGAGCCACATTATTTTAGAAGAATATATTCTGGAATAGTAAGTTGATGAAAAATGTGTGGTTGAAAAAGAAGAAAAAGTAATTGATGTGATAGAAAATATTATTTTAATTGAAGAATGTGTGGTTGAAAACGAGTAGAAGAATGATAATGAAAATTTTAATATGTACCAAACAGGAGCTAAATATATGGCTGTGTAAGGTTCCAAGCCGAATTTCCATACCGAAACAATTTCTCTATAGAATCAACATATTTTTTTTCACAAGACAACATATACTAAACTCTCCCAGCTTCATTAATGTTTTAATTAAAGAGCAGGCTCTGAGAATTTGGGCTTGGATTTTTTTTTTTTCATTAATTTGTTGCTCAAGAAAATTGGTTACATAGTAGGCACATGGGATGTTTCTTTTTCCTTAGTCTTTGTAAGTTAAGATGTCATATCAAAGTTTGGAGGTAGAGATTTCTATTCACCCAAGCAAAGTCACGTACTGCAAGACAAACTACAAGTATATAAGAAGACTTCCTAGTTTTCATAGGGGTATTTAGTTACAGGTAAACGATTCACATGGAAAAATGTAGACTTTGTAGTTTCTATTAGATTAGACATATAAATCTCAATAACATATTTCGTCAAACCACCCATCCTGCTTCAAAATGTTTCTCACTTGGCACCTCTATTCTCCACGCTAAAACAAATGTGAGTTTACAGTATGAACCGGTCAATTACATAATTTCTCGTCGTGTGAAAATTGTGACCTATCTAAGGGAGATAGCATCTCTAGAATCGTTGGTCTTACTTTGATTTTGCTCCTGACTAATGTACGATCCAATCGAAGGCATCACGTATAAAATATATGGGGGCTTTTGATGAACAAAGAAACAATCATGTTTGGTATACAAAAAAAATTTAACACCTGACTTGACAGGATGCCACGTGGTGTGACATTTTGTCATTGGCCTATTTAAAAAGAAAATAGTTTTTGCATCAATCATTTTTTGCCAACATTGATTCTGTCGACAAGGTGGGCACCAAAATTCGTACAAATGGCTAGATCCATAAAAGAAAACCTATAATGTGGTACAAATGTGAATGACATGAATGCCATAGTGTACTAAGTGATTGAGGCATGCACGTGAATGGTGCAAATGCAGGCAGCTATCAATGACTAACTGTAAACACCACCACCAGACAATGATCCGCCTGTGTGGATGGTTGTGCACGGTCCCGACTTTCATCAAAATGCCAGCCATATAGTCACGGATGAATGGACACATGTGCCACTACTTAACATTGGTTAAGGCCGTACGAATCACAGGATCCCAATATACGTGTTGTCACTACTATAATTACTTGTTGGTTAATTTTCATGCTTTTAGGTGTCTTTCAGCTACAGGTGTAAACCAATAAGCTCTGAGAAGGATTGTTCGGGTCGTGCTCGGCTATTAGGATTTTTAGAGAAACCCATCGTGGATTGGTCGAGTTTCACATTTTCAAGTCGTGTTCGTTCTGTAGGGGGTCCAGACCAAGCCATCCAAACATGGACATGTTACACTGTAGTTTATGCTTCTACCCTAGGGTCAATTAAAGCTATTCATGTAAACATTTTTAACTAGATAGACACCCACCTTGACATTCAAATGATACTATGATTCACAGCATAAAACATTGTCAAATGGATATGATTATTATGATTTGTTGTCACACTTTTGAGAAAAGGTGTATCAACAACTTGAAGCTTTCTTTTTATCACTAAAATTACTTATTTAAATGCTTGCATCAAAAGCATGACACATGTTGTTCCAAAAGGGAAAATAGCAGCTAAAAGTTGTTTGGTGCAAATGGTATTATTCATCTTGCTAAATATGTGACTTTCAAGCTAAGATGTCCAAAGAGCTAGTCCACGAACTCCACCAGAAATTGTAGCCTCCTCTAACTTTTCTTATTTCTGGAAAAGTATTTTTTGAGGTGGGTTGGAGGGAATTAAATCTTTTAAAAGTTGAATTTTAGCCATTTTTCTACTTAAAAATATTGTCATAGATTTGGAGAAATAGTGATACAAATTGATTTCTCATTTCACCCATTTTTATTAAAGGTTGAACCCCAACCTTGAGAGCCCCCACCGACCCTGCCTTGGACCAT
>CAIGRQ010274633.1:0-14941 GCA_903798375.1 Fraxinus sp. D2006-0159
TACAAGAAACACCATTTATTGATTAAAAATTGGTACAATTTTTATTTATTTATTATTTGTCAAAACATTAAAAGAAAGAGTGTAAGTGAAAGGACTCAAGCCCCTTTCATCTAGCATGGAGAGTAGAGACGCAACCATTTGAGCCACATTGTTTATCACGTGACATTCGTGCTAAAAAAACTTTGTTTATCGATTAAAATTTGGCACATTTTTTTATTCATTTATTATTTGTCAAAACATTAAAAAAGGGGGAATGACAGTTAAAGGACTCAAACCTCAATCCTTTCGAATGGAAAGTAAGCACTCAACCGTTTGAGCTACATTGCTCATCTATTAACAATTGTGCACTAATATTTATATATATTTAATATAAAATCTTCCTTTAATCTTTTTTCTCGACGGATCCAGCACGGGCAGCTACCCCGGCTCGTCGAGTGCTGGATGTGCTACATCCGCCCTGATTGGTATGTCGTTGGCATAGTGTAATGGATGGGTGATTCATTACAACTACTTGTATGGATAATGGCTGAGACGATACGTTAGCGATAGTAAAAGTAAATTGAGTATGCGAACGTCTAACATATTAGATGGCTAATATTTTGCTAGCTTGGACAAGATTACCTAGTTATTAATAGAATAGTGTTAAAAGCGCGAGGATGTTATACGACATGATATGAAGTATTGATCGCAAACAATAAGAACGCAAGAAACAAGAATTTAATTTGGCAAAGAAATTGGAGATTTTATTCAACTATAATGGAGAGAGAAATTACAACAATATTACGTTCCTACATAATTCTAACTTGTAGTAATACAATAACTTGTAAAGAAGAATCCACCATTTACAAAGGTACATGTCATACCCTAATAATAGTTCTAAAGATGGAAACTAAGTCAAAAATAGGTGGAAAACATGAAATAAGGTGGCGCTCGAGCAGCGACCTCGCGCTGGGCCAAATTTCAGGAAAAAACTTGAAGCCTGGCTTTTGAGCGCCAAGCTAAAGCAGTCGAGCGTCAGGCTAGAGCAATCTCACGTCGTCGACTCATTTTTCTTCCTTGGACCCTATTTTGACGTTTTCAAAGTCCAATACACCAAATCCTAACAGTATTGTACCAAACTGAATATCCGCCTGGGTACTAAACCTTCAACAATTGTTCTTTAATTATTCTATAAAACCTTGCAAGATGTCTAACTGGGACTTTTCCGTCCCTCAAATACAACTCGGACACATTTGCAAACTTTCAAAACTTCACATCTACCAATGAACTCATACTGTTTTGAATCAATAATAGCCAAAAAGATGAGATTTTTCTTCAAATCTTAAACATGTCGAAAATGATCAAGTGTTCTAAATGTCTCATCTAACAGATTAAGTATGACTCTATCAATACTAACTACCCGATAAGGTGCATTGTTTCCCATGATCACGACACATTTTTAAATTGTTTCATATGTTGCAAACAAATCCTGATAGGGATACATATAAAAAGTACAAGTTGAATCCAAAATTCAATTCTCGTCCGTTCTAGATTTGCCGTCAGAAATAACCAAGAGATTCTCATTACTCAAATAATCCTCTGCAACTCATTGCAATCCCTTTCGATGTGCCGTTTCTTCTTGCAATAAAAAATGAATTTGATTACTGAATTCAGACTTCGACCTGCCCCTTCTAAGATCACCATGAATAATAAGGTCTTCTTCATTTCTAACCTTAGATTCAACCAACCGTTTGACATGACTTTTACTTTTACTTCTGCTTCCCATAGAAGAGTTTTGGAGGAATCTATCTTAATTTTTGTTTTAAAACTAATTTTTAAAAGCATTTTTCTATTCCAAAAGTGCTTTTGGAGGAAGCTACAATAAACCAACTTCCTTTAAAAACTCTTTAAAGATCAGAAAAGCTTTTAGAAAATTAGTCAAACGGGTTCAAAATAAGCTTTTGTTTCTCAAAAGCTCATTTTAGCTTTTCAAAAGTCATGCCAAACAAATCTTTATTTTGGAACTTGTTGCCATTTCTCTTAATGTGTCATTTATTCTTGCAATAAAAATAAATTTGACTTCACCTACCCCTTCCATGACCATCATGAACAACAAGGTCTTCTCAATCTCTAGCCTTAGATTCATCTAATGTTTTATCTTCTCATTTGAAAACAAAGCATCATAAGCATCTTTCATGGTGAAAGTATCGCGACTATACAAGATTATGTTTCTAAACGATGCAAACGAAGCTGGTAATAAACACATAAGAATTAAGACCAAATCTTCATCGTCATATTTTACCTTTAAAGTCTCCAAATCAGCAACGATTTCTTTAAACGCAACCTGAAGATCTTCCAAAGATTCACCTTATGTCATGTGATGAGAATACAAAAGCTGCTTGAAGTGAAATTTGCTAGTTAGAATCTTAGTCACGTACATCTGCTCTAACTTCAACTATAACACAACTGTCGTTTTCTCCTTCAAAACGTTATGAAGAATATTATTCGAAAGATGAATATGAATTTGTGAAAGTGTCTTCCAATCTTTCCATTGTTGCTCCTTCGTTGTCCAAGTTATGGGTATCTTGTCAAATCTCAACAACGCATCATCCAAATCCATTTGAGTGAGTACTGCTCGCATCTTCATTTGCCACAGCGAGAATATAGTGTTGCGAGCCAAAATCAAAATGTTATACTTCATGGTTGCCATCAAGAACAAAGAAACTTTAAGCAAATCAAACCAACTCTAACATCACTTGTTAGAAATGGGATGAAGCTATAAACACGATATAAAGTATTGATCGCATACAATAAGATCCCAAGAAACAAGAATTTAATTTGATAAGAAATTGGAGATTTTATTCAACTATAATGGAGATAGAAATTACAACAATATTGTTTTCCTATACAATTTTAACTTGTAACAATACAACTCGCAAAGAAGAGTCTACTGTTTATCGGGATACACGTCAAACCATAATAATAGCCCTAAAGGTGGAAATTAGGTCATAAATCGCATGGAAAGCAAGAAATAAAGAAACCTCGGAATGGCGCGACACTCTAACAGTGGCCTTGCTCTATGTGAGCACCAGTAGATCGTTAATCGAGTGGCGTGCTGGGGCCTCTATGCTGCTGGGGCAGCGCTCCGGTGTCAACTTTCGAGAAAAAAACTTGATGCCTGTCGCTTGAGCGTCGTCTAGTGCCATTTAGAGTTGTCGACTCCTTTTGACCCTATTTTGACGTTTTCAAGATCCTATACACATAACGCAAACTCTAGATAAATTTGAATTACAAACCCAACCAATAATTACCAAGTTACTAATAGAATAACATGCTACACCAGCTTTGCCATTACTGGTTGAAATGGAAATCAGACAAAAAGACTTCAATGAAACAATAACTAATGCTAAGTGACTAGTTTGAAATAGAAAAAGGTTTAGTAATCAAAGTGAAAACACTTTGTAAAGCTACTTGATTGTAATGGTCCGTCTGATTGCAAGAGTAGAATTTGGGTGACAAAAAAATGAATTTCAGGGAATTGAATTGCCTATATGTTTTTAATTAATTGTGTTTGATTGGTATAATTTTTCACTGAAAAATGTTGAAATTTTCTATCTTTTGATGTTCATTTGGAAAAAAAAAAGATGGAAAACAAAAAATCACCTAAAAGGTGGGAAAACCAATTCACCGAAAATCAGTCACGTGATGGCAAAGCAAGAAAATGAATTACATGGAAAAAAAACCTATCAAACAAGCTAAAAGTAGAAATGGAATTTGAATTCCATTTTCCATGGAAAAATAGGCTATTCAAACAGGGCCTTAGTGTTATTTGTGTAAAATATCCCCCAACTAATTGTACTGAGCCCAATTTTATAGTTGGACACTTGGACCTATCCTCCAAACTTTTCAATCGGTAACCCGAGGCTCGAATCCATTTTCAAAAAACTCTTTGTTCTTGTCTTGAAGAAAAAGAAAACCAAAATCAATCAAATCCATAAAACTCTCTATTCTCTCGACTCTACTCTAGAAATTCTAAACTAGTGTGTGACGAGAGTACATACAAAACCCTGTATCTACACTACTACGTACCTTGTGCAACGACGTCGTATACAAAATGTTCAGGAACCAGTACGACACCGATGTGACAACATGGTCGCCGGCGGGGCGTCTCTTCCAGGTGGAGTACGCGATGGAGGCGGTGAAGCAGGGCTCGGCTGCGATAGGGTTGAGATCGAAGAGCCATGTGGTGCTGGCATGTGTAAACAAGGCTAACTCAGAGCTTTCCTCGCACCAGAAGAAGATCTTCAAGGTTGACGATCATATAGGAGTCGCAATCGCCGGCCTCACCGCCGACGGACGCGTTCTCTCCCGTTATATGCGCAATGAGTGCATCAACTATTTCTACACATACGAGTCTCAGCTCCCAGTCGGACGTCTCGTCGTCCAGCTCGCCGACAAGGCCCAGGTTAACTATCATTCACATTCATTCATAAAACCCTGATTCCTTTTTTTTTTTTTTGTAATTAATTGCCTAATATGTATATTCTGTACATCTATTGTGGAGATAGATTTATTTGGATTCTGGATACCTTTGGAATCTTTAGATTTAGATTGCGAATTTGTGGGAATTTTGTGATTGGATCTGTGAAAATTGAAAGTTCTGCTAAAAAGTCAAATATTATTCTTTTTAACTAAACTTTAATTCATTCATTTTTCTTTTTAAGATAATGCAATAGAAATGGTATCCAGTCTTGTTCTCCCACAGAATGCAGTTTCCAACTCCTACGATATCTGCAGTCAAAGAGGGGTTAAGCTCGAAATATTTTCTTCTGAGTTGCACTTTCTAAAGAAACCTTTTTAGGCTTACGTATTGAGTCCAGCCTCAAGTGAGCCTTTAATTAAATGCCATGGGCTTACGCATTGATTCAGAAAAACTTACTTCTCTACTTAGTGAGGCTTATGCCTCACGGCTAAGTCTTATGGCGACTTATGTATTCGTCCATTTGTTTTGCCTTCTCTAGACATGTTATTACTTAACTTAGCCTTTTGAGCTATCTTTTTACAACTTCAAATTTTTTTATGGGTCCTTTTTATTTTCTGTTTTTTGCCTTTTACATGGAGGAGAGTGGGAGCGGGTGGGGGATGAAACAGCAATATTGCAAGTGCAGGATGATGACAAAATGAGAAGAAACTGTTATTGATGATGGTTCCTCTATTAATATTGATGAATGATATAGGAGACTTCTGGTTTGTTTTTACTTCTAGTAACGTGATTATTAATTTGAAAATTTATTATTTGCTACTTGATTTATTATATATTTGTTCGCGAGAAAGACTGAAGTTTTTTTTTTTAAAAGATGGTTTATTTTGATCTTATTTCTTGCTTTTTTATGCATTTCATTATACTGATTTGTCTCGAGGATATGTCTCCAAATGCCTCGAGGTCATGCCTCTTCACAGATGTGAAACACCTCGGTACTAGAAACATTGTCTATTCTTCTTATTCTATCAACTGAATTTTCAAAATCACTTTTTCCCCCACACTCATTTTCAAACACAATTTTTTTATTTTTTTTGAAAAAAAAAATAAAATTACTTTTCACAAAATCACTTCTCAAAATATCAACTTCACAAGGGCTATATCTAGATTCTAGACTGAAGTCAAAAGAAGATCTCAAGATAAATGTTATTTAGCTTACTGTTGTTCAGTTGAATTGAAAAGGAAATAAAGAGAGAAATGGAAGACTGAAACTTTGGCTATTGTGGTTTTGTGTCATGGGTCTGATAGAACTCATTTAATTGAAAAAGAGGAAACTGTAAAAAGGAAATGGTTCTTAGAGACTCTATAAGTGCTGCTTGATTTTCTCTGTTTTATTGGATTCAAAAACAAAAAGATTATCTTAGGCATTGTTGTACGCATATATTCTAATGCTTTAGATAATGATTGCATTTCAGTTAGCCTCGACACTGTGTGCTCAATTTCAGTTCAGTTTTTAATTTAGAATCCTTTTTAGTTTGAACTAGTTTGTATTAGTAACAGCCAAGAAGCTGCTTGCTTCAGACTTTCTCTTTTATACTTAATATTATTTATAATCTAGCTCCTCTTATTATTGTTGTTCTTTAGCTTGTTATCTTATGTCCTAGAGTTTAATTTTTGCTAAATGAAAGCTTACTTTGTCATGTGGAAAATATGATAAAGAGGAGGAAAACAGGAATTTCTCTGTCAGAGAAAGCATGATGTTGCTTATGACTTGTTAATGAGGTGTTCTCATAGGAAGGAAAATCAGCTAATGAATTTTTAATCCTCGTGAATATTTTAGTATTAGCCTTTACAAGATTGGGACTTAATCATACTTGGTGGTGGTGCCAAGAAGTGCAAAGGCTTTATGGGTTTTAATCATAGCTCATTTTTCAGTGAAGTTCAGGAAAGGGTTTGTTGATGCTATATGGTCTGATTTCATAAACTTTGCTTAATTAAATACAGTATTAAATTTTTGATAATAGTTACATTGAATTTTTTTGGTACGTTTCTGTTATGAGATTTCTATGGTTTTTGCCTTGTAATGGGCATAGTTGTGGTTGTCCAATGGGATTTTATGATACAAGATTAGCATTTTTGTTTATTGGTTCTCTCTCAAATGTCGAATCTGCTATAGATTTGCAAGATCATTTTAGGCCTAATGCGTTTATATCTTGGAACTAGCAAGGTTGTGAGATTCTCATTTTATTTGGTTGCCATGGAAAATCAATTAAAAATTTGTAGTTGATAATACAATGTGTATGTGTATGTAGGCATGCATGCTTGTCCGTGAACCTGTTTTCACAAGGAGAAGGAAAGAGGGATGGAGGGAGGAATAACATTAAGAATTTGTATTTGATATTACCATGTAAGCAGGGGCGGAGCCATGGCTGCACTAAAGTTTTTTAATGCTGGGCTGATTTTAAAGAAAAAAAATCTACATAATTTATTTGTTACACGCTCAATTTTTTTTTAAAGCAAAAAAGGGATTGGGCCCAGCCCAGCTCAGCACTAAATCCGCATCTGCATGTAAGTATATGTATGTAAGCATGCATGCTTGTCTGGGCACCTATTTCGACTAGGAGAAGGAGAAGAGGAAGGGAGGGAGATGCCCTTTTTTGTCCATTTAGATATTTTTCTCTCTTAACAGTAGCCTTTCATCCTAACCTTTTATGCCAAGTGTATATAATCCTAGTTATTCATCGTCACTGGATAGTCTTCATATTTTGTCTGTCTGTTCCTAACCGTGACCTTTCATCCTGGCCTTTCGTGTTGAGTGTATATCATCGTTGTTATTCACTTTCCACTGGATCATCTTCCTTTGCAGGTTTGCACACAGCGGTCATGGAAACGGCCTTATGGTGTTGGTCTTCTGGTTGGTGGTTTAGACGAATCTGGGGCCCACCTGTATTACAACTGTCCCAGCGGTAATTACTTTGAATATCAAGCTTTTGCAATTGGGTCTCGGTCACAGGCTGCAAAGACATACTTGGAGCGCAAGTTTGAGAGTTTCATGGCCTCATCACGAGAAAATCTGATCAAGGATGCACTTTTTGCATTGAGGGAAACCTTACAGGGAGAGAAATTGACGAGTTCTGTATGCACAATTGCTGTGGTAGGGGTAGGAGAGGCATTCCACATATTGGATCAAGAAACTGTACAGTCATTGATCAATGAATTTGAGATAGCAGGTGAGGAGGCTGCTGCACCCGATCAAGCTGGTGTTGAGGAACCTGCTGCTGCTGACGATCAGGCGGCCCCTGGGGATCAGGGTGCTGCTCCGATGGATATGTGATGATCACTGCGCAAGAAATTGTTTCGTTTTAAAAAACTCCCCGTCCCCTAAACTAAAGTGCTGGTACATCTGGACTAATGAGATTTAGTTGGCACCGAAGGAATATCATGTTCTGGTTGGATATTTTATTTTGTTATGCAGTAAAACAATCTGAGTTCCCAATCGAGTGTCTTTTAAATATTAAATACATTGGCTGAATTTTATATTTGATCAAAGTTGGTTATGGCAAGTATACAAATTGTCGCAGATAAGCAGGAGGTGCCATTAGAGACTGTTTGAAATAGAAGACTTTCATATATAGCAAGTTCAATATCAGACTTTTGGTTTTTCTTACATCGTCTGTAAAGGTTAAAAGACCAATTGCACGCGTAAATAAAAACCAGCGCTCGAAAATGCAGTCGCAGTTGCCTTCGGCTCAAACTGGAAGAATAACAATAACTTGCTAATAAAAACCTATATCAACACCAACAACTCCACTAATCCTTTACTTCATAAGACAACTTTCCAGGCTCGGGGATGGGGAGCTCCTGGCTTTGCATTTGTTTGTACATCCACTGCCAGTTCTCTGGAGCTACCTCGCCCCCAAGAGAACGGATAACTGACCCGCCACTGCACGAGCCGACCCTGCAGCACTCCTCCAATGAAAGTCCCTTCACCAATCCATACAAAAAGCCGCTAGCAAAGAGGTCACCTGCACCAGTGGCATCAACTGCCTTTGCCTCTTTGATTGCCGGAACGCAGACAACCTGAAACAATAACATATTGTAGGTATGATATAAATCATATGTGCTACAAAGAATAACAGACACTATTGACATTTGTAAATAGCTAATGAATACGATGCCAACCAGTCATTGCATTAGGCCATTAGCCACTTAGTGCATGTTTGTGCACAGTAGTGCATACGATTAGACATTATAGTAAACAAGATTTTAGCTTATTCTTCTACCTCCATTTTGTCCAATACTATCTTAGCCTCTCTTCCAAACATGGATATAATACCAATTATCGTGGGTTAAAGTCCACGTGTAACATCATCACTGTTACTTAGAAAGGATCTTACTGGTTTATGGAACCATCACTGCATAACGACTTGTACTAGCCATTTCCAGAGTTATAACGAAACAGCGAACACTATCAATAACACTAACAATTGCAGGAATAACTTGAAAAAAGGCGATTCTGATTAAGACAGTCCACACAGAAATCCATACCCACAACATTCTCTTTCTTACATGCATAAAAATATATAAATGGCTGAAAATTAAACCAAACGAGAAGTCCCGTGGATAGGAAGACTGTGGACAAGAGTAATAATTAGGTGGAGTACTTTATTTTATCTTCTTTTTTCACTTATCAGTAACTTGGGGTCAGAAATCAATAAAACATATATATCATTCTACAGACCTCTTTTCCATATTTAGCAATGCATCCGTTCGGACCCAATGTTACCACAGCCCATTGGCAGTGTTTGGCCAGAAAATCAAGTGCTGCCTCAGGACCTTGTTCACTTTCACCCCTGCAAATTAATCAAACATATCAGTACTCTATAAAGATGTTGAATAAAAGGAAAATTAATTGGCAACTACCTCAGCAGTTCCGCAGCCTCATCCTCGTTGGCAAAGCAAAGATCTATATTCCCTGACTTTAGTAACTGTAGAAGTGGCAGCCTAAACTTCCGAACCATCTGAAAAGTGAGATTATCATAAAAGAGTAAAAAAAATAAAAAAAATAAAAAAATCCAATAGTGCTTGAGCACTTGTAGAGCAACCATTCAGTGTTTTGGTTGGCAAGAATTCTCCATGTTTCATAATTTCATGAAGATCATCATCTTTCGTGATATTATCTTTGATGTTCCAAAAAGTGAAGAAAGCAAAAAGTACTACCTCAAAGCTGGCAAGATCTAGAGAAACAGAAAGTCCCTCTTGCTTGGCAATTTTAATAGCCGCGTGAATTACGTCCAAGTTTAAATTTGCATATCTTAGTACTAGCCACTGTACACAAAAGGCAAATCAGTGGTGTTAATAAGTTATTGCCAGAAAATTAAAAACCGGAAAAGTTGTGCAACTTGATTATGATACAGCCAATACGTCTGCACCTTATTAATAATTTACAAAGCAAATACGATGTTAATTGAGGAAATATTTAGTTCAAACATTTGAAAAGTACTAGACAACTTAGATCAGCAAGTAATGAAAATATTCATCCTTTCACTGCCACGTGTTAGAGATGGCTCACCTTAGATCCTTTAAAATCCTCTCTTTTGAATTCACCAGCCTGTCAAAGGATAGGAATAAGATACATGTACAAGTCCATACCAGCTTGGTGAAGATATCCTTGAAAAGAAGTAGTTATTTTATATTAGTAGACTGGAATTAAGCGGCATTCACCTCAACTTTCGTGGCACCAGAGAGACATGGCCGCATTGTGCGATTACCCAATTCATCAACTAAGCAAACGCACTGTCCATGCAATCAATATATCAGGTTTTTTGGATATGAAAGTTTTTATTTAATAATTTTTTAAAAAGAGCCTGCAAATTTAGAAGCAATGCAATGCTCACTTGTGCAGTGGGACCATTCTTCAACCTTAATCTCGCTATATCGACATTGTAAAAGTTCATGTTATCTATGAACAAGCTGCCTTGTTCATCATCCCCACAGGCCCCAATTATACCACAGGTGATACCAAAGCCAGCAGCCAGGCCTCTAATAGTATTAGCAACGCTTCCCCCTGCAATGGTCTTCAAAGGAGAGAGAGTTTCGGGAGAAGCGGCAGTATGTGCATTAACCTCATCCAAGATGAACTTCAGATCTTCGGCTGCAACCTAAGGAAAACCAGAAGTATGATCTTATATTAAAAAAAATTATCGGGGAACAGTAAAAAAATCAATTACCAGATCAACATTCTTCAAGTTAAACAAAGAAATTCTGGTTGAAGAGAAACGTTTTCACACAAATGGAATGTCCAGTTGAAGTAACAAATCAAGCCATCTGATAAATTGGCATCATCTAGCACTTCTTAATCTCTCTAGATATTTATCAAATAGAATAGGACAGCCTATCTAAATTACAAAACCTCCACCCAGAAGACATAGGTCGAGATTCGAGACTAAGGAAATCGAAAACTGAATGCAGTTAACCAGAATTGATTAATTTGAGGAAAAAAGAAGAAAGAAGAAGAAGTCATAAAATACCTTTGAACTGCGCAAATAGCTTATCACTGACGATCGATCACCCAGATCCCAGAATTTTAAAAAGTTTCAAGAAAGCAATTTTCTCTTTTCACCTTAACGTGCCAGAGTGGATCTTGTTCACAGAACACAATTTCTAAGATCACACTAACACGCAACAATGATAAAGATTCAAACTTCTCTTAATTTGAGCATAAAACCCGGCAAAAGACTAAAATAATCTATCAAGAATTTGCTTCTGAGCTATCAATGGGCATTAATCAATTTCAATAATTAGCATCATACACAAACACAGAAGGGTGGGGGAAGGATGAGAAAATACAGGAAAAGAACCACCGGGCTCGCCGGGAATTCGGGAGAGGAGGGACCAATCAACTCTTGCCACATGGTCCACAAGGGCCGATGGTTGGAGTCCCAGAATCACTGGTGCAGCTGCACCGGTAATACTGTCATTTTGATTCTTGTTTTGGGACTTAAACTCAATACCCATTTTATTTTTTGTGGGGTTTTAGTAATGGAAGAATTGTTGAGCTCAAACTCGTTTGCTTGCTGTCTTACCTTCGCCACCTCTGTTTCTTGTGCCTCTATTTATAAGCTTTCCTTTCTTATTAGGATTTCTTTTTTCGATTTTTTTTTAAATTTAATTTTCCCTAAAAGCAATGTAAGAATCACTGTTAAGAGAGGATTTTTGACTTTCTTTAATTATTCCTCTTTTAAGAAAAATTAGTCCAAAAAGAGGACAACTTGCAGTTCTTGGTGCATATGTACCAAAAAGCTCCTCGGACGACAAGGGCACAAAGCTAGATATAAAGTAAGAATTTTTTTCCCGAATTTTAACCTAAGATGGTCCACAAGAATCAAAGAAAAAAAAAACGTCACTAATTTTAAGTTTATATGCGTCAATGTTAGTATTTAAATGGTATTCATGTATCCGAACCATCCATTTATCCAACCTTTACCACACCGACCCTACTCCGAACCCCAAAGAGAAAGAAATTAATGAGTTGAGAAGAAAATTGTACCATCTATTATTATTGTGTAACGAATATATTCTGAGTGTGTAATGCATTTCATTCATGGCGTGATTTTCATATTTCGAAACATATATAGAGAAATGCTTTGTTCTAAAAAATAATAGGAGAAATCCATTTGTACAGAAGATTTTTCTTCTGTAAAATTTATAGACAGACACAATGACGGGGTGGGTGGATGTATGTTATGACATTTTTTTATTGATGCGGGACCCACCAATGTGTGTGTAGGTAAGTTATTTATAAAAACATTTTATGTACACCAAGCATTGATCAAAATAATAATAAGGGCGTGTTTGGTAGAAATTAAAATCGGATTAAGGGCCCGTTCAGTAGAAATTAAAATCGGATTAAAATTGAAAAACTAGCCGTTATTGTTGACTTTTATTAGACAAGTGAGACTCGATAATAACTATATTTTCAATTTTAATTGGATTTTAATCCCTACCGAACGGGGCCTAAAATTGAAAAACTAGTCGTTATTGTTGACTTTTATTAAACGAGTGAGATTCAATAACGACTATATTTTCAATTTTAATTAAATTTTAAATACGACCGAATACGCCATAGATTATCAATTGTGACTTGATTGGATGGGATATGATATGATATGAATAAATATTTTGCACTTTGCACGTCCTACTTTATCTTTAGACTCATCATGTTATCTTCACGTTGACAAGACACGTGAGGTGATAAATGTCGAATGAAATTCTAAGATTTCGCATCATATGTCTTATCATTCAATATATTTAATGATCATTAATAAATTGTAAGATTGAGAACATTAATTAGTTGATATTCTATTTTGTAGGAATTGACATACTAATTTCACGCAGTTTAAATGAAATTAAACCTAATGAGGAATAAAAACATATAAACAAAATCAAGTAAATTGATGTTGCCTTGTGAAAATTGCAACCTTACATTTCTAGAGCAAGACAATAACATATAATTTACTTGAATATTAAAATATGGACGCAATAGTTGAATATTATTGTTCGCTGAATCTAATATAACGTAGCAAACACCACATACGAAAACTAACATGGCCAAAAGGATGGTTACAATATTGACTATATGAATTGTTAATAGAAATATAATATAGGAAAATTAAGTCATTTACCTTGCTTGTTCTCTATTTCTTGATAAAGAAACTGATAATTTATTTTCAAACTAAAGATTTGGATGCAATAAATTGACTTGTATATAAATATGTATAGGTAAGTCATGAGTAATTGCAGTAATATTATCTTATTTGATGTGGGCATCCCCCCATTATTGACTCTTGCAATTTGATCAAAGTAGTTGTTATATATTCAAATAGGTTAATTTGGTAGTCCTAAACTACCATAGCCAAGTTGGAGAATTTTCAATTATATTTTAGAGCAAGGAAAATGAGGGTATTGAAGCATGTCCTTAAAAGTACCATATGAATCTAAAATCTTTATGGTTGAATGTAATAATAATAAGAAATAGAAAGTACATATTGATATATAATGCCAAATCATCACTGCAAGAAGTACGTCTATTTGGCGTTACATGCTGAAAAAAGGAACTACTATCCGTAGATGTCAATCAGAGCGAGCCTGCAGAGAGAGGTCCCTACGGGTTGAAAGGTGGCGGGGGAAGGAGGAGCTCTACATTGAGAACCCAAGTTTTCTTCACCCTCTCTTCCACACAGTAGAAATATTATGGTGTTTTGATGCCAGTATGAATATTCAATATACCTTGCAATAAAAATTATCTTTATTAAAGAGAAAAAAGTATATAGTATAATTAGACCCCAAGTCCGACTATGAATTTTAGGAAATATTGTACCATACTATACTACTCATGAGACTAGGGGTGTGTTTGAGCCACATTATTTTGGAGGAATGTATTCTGAAATAATAGATTAATGGAGAATGTGTGGTTGAAAAAAAAAAGAAAAATTATTGATATAATGAAAAATATTATTTTATTGAAAAATGTGTGGTTGAAAATAAGTATAAAAATAATAATGAAAATTATAATGTGTACCAAAGAGAGGCTGAATAAATGCTTTTCTACAAAGAGAAGATGCATGGTTCTTGCCTAGAGACCGAGATTACTTGAATAATTATGAGACTGCTAACATGTAACCTAGTCAGCCTCTGAAGAAGAGAAGACATTGAGAAGTGTCACGCCAAAATCTAAACTTCTAAGGCGAAGATAATCATAATCCTCATGTACCATGCATGCCTTTCAACAGTCACACATTTGTTACTTTTCAGTTGGTAATAATTTGCATTCAAAAACGAATTCACGAGTTTTCTTCTTAGGGTTTCAAAGCTCGTCTACGTTGATTTATTATTATGTATATTTATTTTTCCAACCTCCGTGTCAAACATATTCGTGTAATCTAATTCTCGAGCGACAATCCCTTTTTCATCATAATATTACAAATGACTTTGCAAGATCTCCGACGATTCTTCTTTTCAATGCTAGTTCTTAGAGTTCTTATTTAAATTTCGATTGAATAATTGACCTTAAATTTTATATCTAAAAAGTGAAATAAAACAAAGGGAACATGACATAAATTGTGATAGGAGCGTGCAGAGAAAGGGCGTCCGCCGTATACATGTTACTCCACTTGTTGGTGGGCCAAGAAAATAAGCAAAAAATTTAAAAGAATTATGTCAATTCCATCACTTAGGGTCCGTTTGATTGCAAAAGTGAAAAATGGATGGAAAGAAAATGTTTTACTGAGATTGAATTGCCTAGAATTTGTTTTACTGGGAATTATAATTAATTGTGTTTGATTGGTATAATTTTTTACTTGAAAAATGTTGAAAATTTGGTGTTCGTTTGACTTCGTTTTTTATAAAAATTTTCCATTTAAGTGATAATTTTTTCTACCAATACGTCTAGAATTTGTTTCAATTACCAAAAAGTAAAAAAAA
>CAIGRQ010274661.1:0-13760 GCA_903798375.1 Fraxinus sp. D2006-0159
TATTAAATTTTACTAATTATTACGTTAGATAAAAATTTACCGACGTTTCACAATATCATTAATATGACACACTAATATTACCTTAAAAACACAAAAGCCCGTATGGGCGCACGACTAGTATTATAAATAAATTTCTCTTAGGTGAGTAGTCGTTTCACAATCATATGCATGAACTAACTGCATGGTAATAGAGAGAGGGTAGCGTAGGGTAGGGTATAGTGGCGTGGGGGAGGAAGTGGGATACCCTGCAGCGGCGCACATGGAATAGGTTTGACATCTTCCAACAGATTCACATGCCCACTTTCAAGAGGGCCCCATTGAATCTTATCACATGACATGCCTCTTATATTTTGGGTCCCACCCCCTCCTCATTTCCAACCTCCGGGCTTATGCACATAGGTTTAATTCACTTGTAAAATGATGAATTAAACCAGAATTCTGCCAGAAAATTCACATGCGAGGAAGATATTGAAAATAAAAATAAAAATCACACATCTTCCTTTGTGTTTATTCTGTGCATTTCTGTTGATTCCTTTCTGTATAAGCAGCAACTCTCATGCACATATATTTAGGTAATTCATTAAAATAATTAAATAAATTTTGATTTTATTAGATACAAATTTTTAATAATTTAAGTAATATAATTCAAAATTTTAATATAAAATATATGTTGACTTATTGCAAGATGGTAAACAATTTACTATATTAACATATAGAATCTTGATCTATGAGAATTTTTTGGATTTAATTATTATTTATAATTCACGCTCTTCAAGCAATCCCAATTCTAATCACTATCTTGAATAATTTTCATTTATAATAATAATAAAAAAAATTACCTTCTTTATTTTAGCAATTCGAAGGAGACAAAATGTTGCCTTTTAAGAAAAGAAGCCAGTACCAGTAGGTTATCTAATCCAATTTTGGGTTTTATATACTTATTTGGACTTAAAAATATAGACATTTACTAGTTCTTTTCAATATATTATAGCCTAATTTATTGTATAAAACTTGATGAAATGATGTGAAATTGAAAGAAAGAAGTGAAAATTGACGAAAAAATGAGTAAGATCCAAAGTTTTGGGATAAAGTATAAATATTCAAAAGGTGTGTCGAAATTCACGATGAAGATTCGAGAATGCTAGTAGCTAATTAGATGCAAAATATGACCAAAATATTTTCACAAATCAATTTTCAACCGCACAAGGATGTTCTAGATTTTTAGCCAGAGATAGAGACACATTTTTTACCTAATAAACGTTCGAATTGGAAAAACGTTATTCAAGTAAAGTTGTATCTCTTTAAGTTATCTTTACAACCCAATTTGAATCGAATCAATCGGATATCGAGAGATAAAAATATGATAAAAATATCGAAGTAAATGCAGTGTAGACAGCGCCACCATCATGGCGTCGAGGCGCCACTTAGATGTATGCGGAGCGCGTTTTGTCGTTTTGACCCATTTTGAAACCCATAAAATTTTTATATTTGACACAAACGTGGGGATGAGCATAAATACAAGTTGTGGCACTTTTGAGGGAGATTCACACAATATGGGAGAGAGAAAAACATATAATAATCAAGATCAAAGAGGGCTTTTGAGGTTAAGAAGATTCTTGGTGCAAGATTCAATTCTTTCTGGTTATGATCTCTATACTTTTTGTTTTTCTTTCATTATTATGAGTAGTTAAATTCATAGTTAGAGCGAACAATGTAATCTATGTGTGACCCTTTTATTCAAGATTTTAATTCTTTAAAAGCATATTTGTTGATTTTATTCATGAATTTAATGCTTTAAATTCTTTTGCCAATTATTTAATGATTGTGTAAATCTATTACGAATCGAAAAGTGAGTATTAAATTTAGACTACATAGTAAAATTCGATAATTTAGTATAACTTGTAGATATACATATACTAATTATTGCATTCATTAGATGAATTCTTAAAACCAATAGATTTAATGAGAACATGATAATGAATCTTGATTGGCGATTTAAAGAGGATCCATAGGTAAAATTGTAAGTTTTAGCATCTACGTTCATTCTTTTAAAGCTCAAATTCAATAAATTGTGTACGTTAGATAATTTAGTTTGGTTAGAATAATTTAGACACCAGTCACAAACCTTATTACTTATTTTCAATCAAATTAAAGTTAGAAATAATTCAACCAATTGTTAGATAACAGTCCTAGTGTGAACGATATCATGACTCAAAATTTTATTTCCATCCGATGATCATTACGAACTGAAAAACAAATGTAAGTTCAAAGAGGAGAAAAATATTAGTTAACCGGTTTATTTGCAATCCGATTAACTGCACCTCTTCGGATGAATTGGTCGGTCTAGACCAGCTTTTCGAAAACTATCAAAACGTGTGTCGAAGAATTGTTACAAATAAGAAAATCAGGGTAGATAGAATAATACTGTGTGCTAAACGAACATCGAAACAAAATTTAGAAAGAGAATGAGTAGAGAGAGGTAAGGGTAAAGTGAAAGAGGGCACACCAAAATTCCAAGCATGAATCATTGAAAGTAGGCTACTGTCACCATGTCAATACCCATTCCAGCAAGATTGAATATCCAGCACACTCATTGGTCCACGTGTCACCTTTGTACATAACATAAACTCTCTCTCCTCATTCAAATTCTCCATCTCTTGGACTCCATTATTGTTATTACAAAACTCTCTCTCTCTCTCTCTAAACACACTATTAATCTATTCACTTTTCTTACACCCTAGAAACTCAACAACTGATCAAGAAGAAGAATTAAAACCCTAGAAGAAGATCAAGCCATGGAAGTTGGAGTAATGAAAATGGTGAATAAGGAAAAGTTAAATTTGAAAGAGACTGAACTGAGGCTAGGGTTACCTGGAACTGATGAAGAAATTATGGGCAAAAATCTCACCCTGAATTCTAATGGAAAAAGAGGGTTTACAGAAACTGTGGATTTGAAGCTAATTTTTTCTGGGATGGATCAAACTGATGATCAGAAAGACAAAAACTTGCACAAGGAAAAGACTCCTGCCAAGTAAACTTACTTTTCTTTTCTTGTTCAGTTGTTCTCGCATGTTTGGTATGTAGTACTAGACTACGGGACAACATCACGAGATCTGAACTTGGGACTTTGTTAATTTTGTTTAACACTGTCAAGTCGAGTATATCATACGTTTTATTAGAGTAATTTTCGTTTTTTCTTTTTTGTTTACTAGAATTAAAAGCCAAGAGAATTATTATACTTCAAAATCAACAAACATTCCTTTAGTATTCTGCAAATTAAGGTTTATAGGTACCATGGCTTTGAAAATAAGTGAGTTATACTAACCAAATGGAAGTTTAGGGCACAGGTTGTGGGGTGGCCACCGGTTCGGTCCTTCCGGAAAAATATTATGGCGGTTCAAAAGAATGAGTCTGAGGAGACAACCGACAAGGCGGGGATGGGTGGCGCCGCCTTTGTGAAGGTTAGCATGGATGGCGCGCCTTATCTTCGTAAAGTAGACTTGAAGAAGTACACCACTTATCAAGAGCTTTTTGATGCCTTGGGCAAGATGTTCAGATCCTTTACAATTGGTAATCTATAAAATTAATATGGATAAATTCCTTGATGAACCATTTTGCTTAAAATTTCATAATATATGTTGTAGAAAGATGAATTCGTTTACTTACAACTTATCTTCAACATTCCCCCTCACGTACATGTAGATAGTAGTGGAGCCAGTACACTGATTCATTGTGGCCTAGTTTAACGACTAAAATCTTGTTAGAAATTTAAAAAGTTAGATTAAAAGAAAGAAGCCGATGGTCTAGAAAATTTTATATTATACTCGCCCCTTATTCGGTTTTGCTAAAAATCAATTTTTTAGTAAATTTTAATAAAAGTTGATCAAATGTGTTGTTAAAAAGTTGACAAATATTGTGGATATTATGAAATGTGTGGTTTAAAATGAATTTTAAGATGTGGGATCAAACACAAGCTGAATCTTGCATTATATCGCGTTTTGGGAGTTATTTCCGTTGCATATAAGTATGATGTTTTACGCGAAGCGAACATTGTATATATATTTGTGAAATATAGGTACACATATTTACTCCACAAGATATGCTAAGAGAAAAATGGCTTAATCTTTCATGAACATGAAATTTTCTCTCTTCATGGAATTAACAACGTTGTATGTCCGAATTGATCCTTAGGAATGATGGACTTCATGAATGAGAGCAAACTTGTTGATCTTCTAAATGATTCTGACTATGTTCCTACTTATGAAGACAAGGATGGTGATTGGATGCTTGTTGGTGATGTTCCATGGAAGTAAGTTTTCATGTCTTTCTATAAAGGTCGATATGTCGGTTACTCTAATATATTACATTACTTACTCGATAGTTCATTATGCGTCATGATAACATTCTCCGAGTTATTTGATACAAATCGTGCAGAATGTTTGTTGAATCATGCAAGCGCTTGCGAATTATGAAGGGAACGGAGGCAATAGGACTCGGTTAGTGTATAGTCGAACCTCAACCTCAAGTTGAATCTTATGAATATACATACACATATAATATGTGAATGATTCAATATCATTGATAGTGTCACTCACTCCCGACTTACTATTGATTGAAGTCGTGATTTTTGAGTTTCAGCACCTAGAGCCATGGAAAAATGCAAGAACCAAAGCTAAATTGGTAAATTTCATATCGTCTGCTCTTTCGATCTTTGTGGCATTGATCTGAAAAAGGCAAAGCGAAGACAAACACAAGATGAATGGAGCAGATGCTGGATTCTGTCTGTAGTACTATTTGCAATTAATTACTTGTGTAATTCTACTTAATTAATGTTAAGTATTCATATAGTGTGGACACAGACAATAATTCTTCGAACGTAATACTTGGTTTGTCTACCTTGTTTATTATTAATTATTTGTTTAATAATGTCATATTATTCAGATACTTTTTATGTAATAATTAAGTGTGTTTTGAAGCTCATGGGATTGTTTTTACTGTGCATTTTATTTGTTAATATGGGGTAGAAAGAATGGATTTGTACAGATTGGGAGCAATATCATGTGCATATTCAATGTGAAATTTACTCTCTGCTCATTTTTGTTTAGACATATAGGGTAGGAATAAGTTAGGAGAGGGGAGGCCTAGTACAAAAATGTGGAATCGACTCCATTAAATCTCCTTGTCTAGTTAACCGTTACTTGATTCAATACAACTAAAATGTTCGCAACCACAACCTTTGGGGAGTGAGGTCATTTCGCCCATTGTTCCCTAAGTTATGTAATATATTCTCAACCATTCTTGCTTCAATTTGACCTAGTTGGCAAGCAATATCAGTTCACGATAGAGAACAATCCTTGTTGCCTAAGTCAATAAATTATACATCCTCTTGTTGAATTATAATGACTTACTTCAATTATAATTATATTTTCTGATAGTATCTGTATAAAACTACATTGAATCTTTCATTATCTAGCCAAACTCGGAACATACCATTGGCAAGCGATCTAGTAATTACAGTCAATTTGATTGGACAAAAACTAAGAATCAAACCATTTTAAGAGCGGAGATAGCCTAAAAGTTGGATCTTGAAAAATCAAGATGAAATCTTGTTAACCCAGAGATCAATTGGGCATCAGTATGCCATGCCATGTTATTGTTACTTGTTAGTATCATAAATGTGCTACAATCGTGTTTCTATTTAAATTTATCCCTTTAATTTTTTTACACTTATTGTTAAAAAAAAAAAAAAAAAAAAAAAGGACAAGAGCTTCATAATTAGGTATATGCAATATGTACTCCAAACCCTTAAATTCGCCCTTCTCTAAATTTATCTAGAGCTAATTTATAGATTGCAAACAATATTGCATTTACATTATAGGTAGAGTTTGCGTTCATAATACTAAAATTTCACTTGTTAGATAGTCTGAAACTTCATTATTTGTAATATCTGTTTTTTGTTTGCTGATAGAAACAAAATTATGGAATTAACAGATAATTTGAAGTTTGAACTGTAAAGGCAACATACACCCTCTCGAAAGGAACAAGCAGATACATCTCCAATTTTGGAGTAACAACATTGTCGAGGCATGTAATTTATGATGTCGAAATCACAGCACAGTGGCGTTTCCTAGCCCTCAACTGTTCCCCCTCATCACATGGCTGCAAATGGAAGAGTGAATATCAGAGGCCTACAAGAAACAGACGTATCTAACAAGAATTCATATAATCTCTGACGTAGAACAAAAACATGAAGTCCATTAAGGTATGTAAATGTTTAGTTTGTTCTCTTAAGATTAATACAGCTAGTAGAAGTACGGGTGATTATATGAACATAGTTTAATGTGCAGAATTTCCAAGAAAATTCAGAAGACACATTGAGTTAGCTAATGTATTTCACACTTTTACAAGAGGTTGAAGTTTCACCTGAGGGCTGAATAAATATGGCATACGGACTCTTTTGGATCCATCAGGTAGCCGTTTGATGGAAAAATGACTTTCTACAGCCGAAAAGTCGTAGCAGGCCTGCATAAAATATTTGAATCTCAGTTGTGTTAGCCAAATAGATTCTGTAGGAAAAAACACCAGATGCTTGGCAGAGAGCCAATACATTCATACTTCACCTCAAATTTTAGTCAAACGCATTAAATCAAGCTGTGGGTAAATCTTTTATTGCCTCGAAATTTTATTAATCATAGCAAATCAAGTTTCGGATGAAATCTTTTAAGATGTTTGTCGTTTAGCATGGATTGAAGAAATGTTACCGACAGATGTCGTATCTCAGTCATCCAGAAATGATGATAACAGTAGCATAATCCTTTATATTGAATCAAGTGAACACCCAAAGTCAATTTATGTAATGGGAATCCATGTCTTGAATCAAACTTGAGAAGTTACAGGGGAAAGATAAAATTAAATCTGCTTCTGCACAGCAGATGGATATATAATATTTTATAAAGGTGGAGAAGTGTTACATATAACAGATATTTGTCTTAAAAATGTAGTCGAACATTGATGACATTTTATTCTTGAATCACAACTGAGATAGATAGATTAAGTTGTTTACCTGATTATGAATGGTCTTGACCAACATGTCTTGGCAGCCTGATGCATGCACACTTTTTAAATTGGGGCACTCGAGTAGCAACCTCTCTGTGGTCAGAGCAAGTAAAAATTAACCTCAAATTCAAGGAAAATGCTTCAATATTTTCAAAAGGTCACCTCTGGGGAGGGATTTTAGGAACATACCTGGATGTAAATTTCTACAAGAGTTGAGGTTCAAATCAATAAGTTGTGGGCAATTTAGATATAATGCCTGCATTAAAATTTGTCATATTCCAAAAACAAAATAATATTTGAGTAGGAGAAAAAAATTAAATATCCTTAATACAAGAGAAGCTTACATCCAAGCCAGAACAACCCCATAAGCTTAGCTTCTTCAACCGGCTGTGTTTGATAATTAGCTTCTGGTATATAAGGTGCAACTTGCTATTGGGAGTTCTCTGCAAGTCACTATCATTGTGCTCTTCGTTAAAGATCTCTGAATTGGGATCACATATGGTCATTCCACAGTCCATGAGTTCCAGACAAGGCAGTTGAGCAACAGCAAATTGAATGCCACCTACAGATTTGCAAGACAGATAAAATTATTAAGGAGATGTTAAAAAGGTATTGAATCAAGTAACTGCGATAGCATCAGAGCAGAGTTCAAAGATTACTTGAAGTTATGTTGGGGCAAAGAGCAAGAAGCAGTTTCGACAATGTTTCTGGAAAGACATTGCAAATCATTCCAATGCCACTGTCACTGATATTTGACCTATGTAAAGAAACAGCATCAAGGAAACATTTACTTATCTACTGAAGCAAATAAAATAGCCAATTAGAGAAATATCCATCAAATTTTCATATACAAGTAGTTACATCCAAAGCGAATCAGAAATAGCATTTGTTACAAAGCACTCAACATTGTGAGCAGGAAATATAGGGGCTCGGTTAAGATAACCATTACTTCGACAAACTCTACCCCAAAGATCAAAAATACCAAAACAAGGGCCTGAAACGTACCCACTCAGATCAAGCAATTCCAGCTTTGAGTAGCTAGAAGCAATAGCTGCAACTGATGCATCAGTAATCTCAGATCCAAGCACAAGAGAAAGCATTCGCAATCCCCTAAAGATAGAAGCATTGATATCTTATTCGTCAGATTTTTTATCATTGATTCAAGTATTTCACGCAGATAAAGTGTGAATTACTCCCATAATAATAATAATAATAAAACTCAAGGACTTGCAGAAAACAATGTGCAGAAAAGGTGAAAAAAACACTGCCAACCTCAAATTTGAAGCAGTAAGAGCAAGCACTACAGCATGTGAAAGGCGCGTTGAGGCAATGTGGATGTTCTGTAGCTTTGGGCAGCTTATTCCCAAACCATTCACAATAGTGGTTAGATCAGTGCTATCATTTTCTTGCTTAGAAAAATCCAAGGATACCTCCTTCAAGTTGGGGCAGTTAAAAACCTATGCAAAACGAAGCATGCCAGTGTAGAGCAGCATGAGATCAGATCATATAATAAAAATGAACATTGAATCTGTAAAGGAATTACCATCTTAGAGATGGAGTGAAGATCTGAGAGCCAGAGAGTAGACAGACTGGTTGAAGAAAAAATTAAACCCCCAAGGTTACAACACCCTTCCATCTTAAGACTGGTCAGGCATCGTTTCTCAGAGATAAACCGACTTAATTCTTCCCTGCATTAGAACAAAAGTTTGTATCTCATCTCCTTCTGGTTGAAAAACTACATAGACACCATAATCTTGAGATAAAATAGGTAATCTATGTCGCCAAGGATTATTTGGCTTTAAAAACTCAGATCAGAGCAAAAACTACAAATACAAAAGACGAGAGCAACACGCAGAAACCTACTAACATTTACAACAACAATGCAAATCATATTACTGCTAAAAAATCATGAGATGCCACTCACAAATATTTCTAGACCGACAAGCACAATGACATATATATCATTGACAGACCCACAATATGATGTGTGATGTCACTTCCACTCCATGTGAAGCGTCAAAGCATAAGCCATAAACCTCAAACTCACATTAAGACAATGAGCTTCCCTCCATTGAGATTTGGGAAATGTCTAAAATTATAGGTGTTCGCTGAACAAGATTAAGCATAAACTTACAGCATTATCACAGCATACAACATGGTTAAATGCAGAGACTGTAGGTAATAGAAACAGAATTCTTAATACTGTTAGAAAACATTTATGAAAAATGAAAAATATAAGAATGTGTGAAATGCACGGAAAACAGATATAATACAGCATTGAAAGGTTAAATTATTACCCAGTGATTCTATTGCCAGAGGCAACAGATGTAAAGATCTCCAGAGACAGCAAATTAGGGCAGGAGAAAGCAACGCAAGCCAGCATTGTTGTATCCACATCACTGCAACACCAAAAGCAAAATACAGTCAGATTAATTCCCAATTTTCCTGTCAAATATATGGCTAATATCCTCAATAATTATCATCAATGTATTTCAGTACCTAATGTAAGCTCCCAAAAAGATGGGTTTATAGAACCCAAATTTTCAGATAAGTGGCATAGATTTGAGTTTAGTACTAATTCATGGAGTCAAATTTCAATTAGTGCACTTCCTATTCCGCATTTCTCATTAATTCCTTATATGCAAATGCACTTAGCCTCTGCATTGTAAATTTCATGTTTTATCAATTAATCCTATTTTTTTAATAAACATAGATTCTTATTTTCATTTTTCATTTTGAATTATCACCGGATCCATTTGATAAAACAGTAGATCTGTTCATCAGCTCCATGTCCCTGACCTTTCCATCGTAAGAGATAGTTTCGTGAGTCCAGGGCATTTCTGCAACATCGATCCAAAAAGTCTAGTCTCCGCCTTCGCCGGAACCCTAAGCCGGAGCTCCTCCGCCACTCTCCAAAGCTTCTTCGTGGTCTCTCTCCACCCCTTACACACCATCGCCGCCGACAACAACCCAACCGGCGGCAGCCTCCTCAACACCTCCCACAAACAACTCGCTGGCAACTTCCCCGCCATATCTGGATCCATATCCAACTCCTCTTCATAACACTCCAACTCGAGCTCCCCCCGCGAGTCAGCCTCACTTACATCATCAAACGATAGAGCTCTCCGGCTCCCCAGAGGAGGAAGAGGCCGCCCCGCCGTCTCAGACACAGAACTAATACTAATAATCGAATCATCGGCGGTGGTGGGTGTGGAAATTGGAGTGAAGCTGCCACTGATATCTTTAGGCAAATTACAATTATGCCCTTTCTTCGGCAAACCACAACGGGTGCAGTTATAATTTCCCCTCTTTTTACCACGCTTTATTAAAAAAGAAGCGTCGGAGATGGGAGTGGCGGGGTGCGGCTGGTGGCGGTACATATCTGGTTCGTGATTTGTACAGATAATAACAACTCACCAATAGGCTAGCTCATTACGCTCTCATTATCATATATGTATACTGTATAGGAGGGGGGTTGGGGGTGGCGGCGGGATAGGTTGGAGGGGAGAGAAATAAAGGGCGGGAGAAGAAAGCAAAATTGGCGCCTTGTGTGTTTAAAATTAATGATGATTGGAGGAGGAGCGTTTAGGAGCGTCTGGTGCATTACACCACTCACCACCAATTTTGGTATTTTAATACAAGAATGATGCGAGTAAAAGAAAATTTCACAGAATATACACATAAATTTGAAATGGATGGATTGGATTCAAAAATAGAAGAGGAAAACACAAAGATACACGTGCAGAATTTTTACAATTCAAAATTCTGTATAAAATCTGACAACATTACCTGTACTTAAGAATTTTTCTTAATACAATTCAATAGCCTTTGTTTGGTAGCCGTTGTCATTTATTTTGTAGAAAAATGCTAATAGTTAGGTGTCCTTTTTCACAGCTGCACTTATTGTTAATCCACGTGAAATTATCTTTTTGCCTTACATTTAATTCAGCCATTTTACATTTAATTCACTTTATGTTGAAAGTGTCATTTTGGAGAATTCACACGCTACCAAGTAAAAAAAAAACCAATGGGTTGCAATGGCCCACTTTACTGTTCCAACGGCCAAAAAAATGTCTACCAAACAGGGGCTATGTCTCTTTTGCATCGATCGCTTAGTATGTTATACTGTGTTCACGTGTATGCAGCCTTGATATTTCAAGAAATCAAGTCCCTCGGATTTGGCTGTGCGATCAATTTTGATGACAAATTCTAAACATGCTTGGCTCAGCTGTGTCCAACTTGCATCCTGTGGTACTGAGTGTAAATGAAGTATTTCCCTCTATTACCATCTCAGACCAACTCATAAATTATGCTTCTGCTGGCATTGTTTTTTACTAATGCTGCTTTATTATGGGAACTTGAGGGCCAGTCAGTTATTCTCAATTTGATCCGTCAATTTATTACTCTGATGTTCAGCTACAACTCATCATAATAGCATCGAAGGCGAAGATCATGTAGTCTGGTCTACGGCAAATGGCAGCCGTGAGAGTGTGCCGTCAACGATCACATTTTGCCCTTTGTTGATTGCCGTTACAAGGAATACAACATTGCAAGAGGCAAATCGATATCTCATTTCCACATATTTGGCGAAAGGACAACTCTGTGGTAGCTTAATAAAACAAATTGATAGGCTATGTTGCCAAAACTAAGAATTATTCAAGATATCCTTTTTATGGACCCTAGGATGGAGGAAGTTCTTCTATTGCCTAATGTTTTGCTCAATTGCTTGAAATGTGTTGATCTTGGTTTTGTTGTTATGACGATCGCAGTCGCTGATTATGAATAGCATTATTCAATATTATTACTTTGAATTCATTCATTATGGGTTGTTTATGAAGGTGGTTGTATATGAACTTTTATGGGATTTATGTATATTAAAAAAAAATATTAGAAAACGCTATATATTTTTGACGATCTATAGGTTCGTAGAATGTTATAGTCAAAATTTCTATATAAAGACCAAACGATTTAGGGAAAAAAAAATTGGGAATGGTGCTTACCCGCAAAATTATTCATTTTTTGTGAAAATATATGAAATTTTGAACAAATTAGGATAACAAAAGCTACCCGTATCTGAAACTTAGAACAATTTAGGATGACAAAAGCTACTCCTAGGGAGCCTATTTATATTCATTAGAATTTATTACATGATTGGACAAATGTGTTTATTTGGGTTTCGTTTTTGGACTATACTATATGGTACATAACGATTGACACATTGATTTACACTCACATAAATTGGTAGATTTTGGTACATTAATTTTGACAACACATTTATCAATCAACTACCAAGATTTTTGCCACATAGGGAGGTGTCAATTAAGCTGTACACTTTTTGTGTACTAGTAGTTTAATCATTCATTCTTATCATCTTAAAAATTTAAGTCGAACATTAAATTTAATCGTTAATTCATTATTATTACAAATTTATTATACACACATTTTGTGTACCCATTAATGCTCTTCATTACAATCTCACTATATTTTTCCCAAAAAGCTCGTTGTATTAATTATATTAATTACTCATTAGTTATAATTTTTTATAATGTATTCAACTTTCAAGTGTGAAAAGATTAATGTTACTTATCCTCATGGGAATTATCTTCTTGTGATGTGACATTCTTATCCATAAGTGAGTTTTATATTCATAAATTTAAAAGATCGTATCATTTCACGACACATCAAATACCACATCATGCAGAGATTATCCCAATGAAGTAAACATCATTGTTCGTATAATTTATTTTTTTTGGGTAATTTAATATTATTCGAAATAAAACGCCATGTGACAATTGAAGGGCTAGGTTTTTCTAGTCACCTTAATGAAATGATTTTTCCATGGTTAATTTTTCTTCGATTCACAATACTAGCATGATACAGAGAAATTTTCGTAGATAATAAGAAATGGTAATATTGCTTTTCCATTTGCATCTTCCTTAAAGCTTCCAAGAAACTCCAATGCAATAAAATGAAACGGTGATTTGTTGTGCCCTAAGGCACGAGTTCGGAGAAAACTAGTGTTCCTCGTAGAGCGTCAATCACTGCAAAATGCTCTTCTGCACTAGCACAAGGTTATCAATGTATTAAATTTACACCCAGACTACAGTATTAGTGTAAATACTGTCAAGATCCAAACAAAACATCAACAAAAATTTAGGGCGTGTTGTACAAGATTCACCCATGACCCCTCAGGAACTACAAAACTCGAAAATTTAAGAGATGGAGAGAGAGAGAAAAGATAGAAAGTATAGTCTCATATATTATAACCATATGGGGATATTAAATGGATCGAATCGAGACGCTCGATGACCTACCATGCTAGCCAGTTGACTGCATATGGGGCGAGCCGAGTGCAAGCTGGCTCGTTTTCAATAATTTTTAGCCTCCATGTATGATGGAATTCAACCGTAAATACAATTTATAGAATGATTATTGGCCGCTTTGCACTTCAAGTGGATAGTTAGTATGAGATGTGGAGGAAATGAGACCTTAAATGCTATGATACACAACGAGAGATGTAGATAATAGTTCAACTACAATATAAAATACTAGTATATCTTCTATATATATAAAGTGCCTATGAAACGGAAATTCTTGTTTTAACGGAAAATTTAACGGAATTTGTTGTTTTAACGAAAAATCTAACGACATTTATTGTTTTAACGAAAAATCTAACGGAATTTGGGCTGAAATATAGATTAGAT
>CAIGRQ010274663.1:8478-24073 GCA_903798375.1 Fraxinus sp. D2006-0159
TTTTTTTTTTAAAAAAAAAATTCATTTCTTTATCTACCATCAAAACTCAAATGTATTGTACTTTGGTAAATGCATCAAGAGAGATTTTACAATAGGGATAAAGGGTTCTTGAAATTATTCATATCTTTTTTGGCCTAATTAGCGTTTAGTTGAGTCAACTCGAGTCGAGGTCGTTTCGAATAGAATTTCTAAAGAAAAAATTTAATTGTAGTAAGTAACTAATAAAAAAAAATCCATACTCTAAAGACGATGTTGGATTTCTCTATAAGGTAAGGTCAGTTTAAGATCATGAGATTATTTTCTATTTTATAGTACCTACTCTAACATAATAAAGTTTATTACAAAATAAGCCATTTTTTTTTCTAAAGAATTTGTTTAAGGACTAAGTTCTAGATATAAAATAGAGAATTTTCCAAATACCCTCATGCGATTTCTTCCCATCCCATCTCCTCCCCATCCTTTCCTCATGTCTATTTTCTAGTAGCGTTCTAATATTGTTAGGGAGCTCACTGTACGAAAAGGAGAGTGAACGGTAATAGAGATTATGAAAAAGGAGAAAGGCAAAGCTATAGGACATGGTACAGCAAGGGGTGAAATGGGATAATAATTGGAAACGAATATTAATAAAAGTATATATAAACTTTACATTGGAGAACTTTTAAAATAAGAAAACTATACATGAAGGTTGAATAAAATATCTAAATTATTCGAGCTACTTTATGAATAATCGAGGGAGCAAATTAAAAATTTACGTGCTTACAAGAATCAGTAATAGCGAGTGGTGCTTCACTTTCCATGCAAATAGAAAAACGAGCTTCATGCGCGTTTGGGTTCCGCCTCATGTCTCATTATAAAAGCCCTATTCAGTACTCACCACACAATAGTCTACACAACACGAATTCAATCATTCATCTTCCCTAAACCTCTGATACAATCAAACCTTGTAAAAAAAAATGTCTAACACTTACAATTCTCAGCCTCCTATGCCTGTACACTTATGTTTCTTCCTCATTATCCTCTTCATGTTTGTAGGGTTCACATGGTACATAAACTATGAGTCCATTTTCGAGGGCTTGTTCGATCAGATCAAACTGGTTCTCATGGTGTCACCATTAATACTTTTAATGGTCGTGCACTTGCTTTCAAGCTTGGAAAGGTCACTCTTTTTCATTCCAATGCCGGAACAAAATGCGATTCATCGGGCTGGTTCGACTCCGTGGGGTGTTGGGTTGCTGCTTGTGCTTCTTCTCTTTATGATTTCTTACCAGTCTGATTTTCGTGAACGTTGGTTTCCTCTGTTAAGCAGATGAATAATTTGTGTAAGGTTTTAGGATTTGAGGCTGTTTCATAATTGTTTGGTCCTGCAACACCATGTAGCACAGCTTTTTTATGGAGTTGAAGTCTTAGATTTTAGTATTGTACTTCTTTGTATGTATATGTATTGTATCAAGTTTCTAATACAATGTTTCGTAAATTTTAAGAAATTTTAGGCCAAAAGTAGGAAGTCGATATTTCATATTAGAATTCTCTTTTCTTGTTTTCTTATTTTAAGATTTGGGTTCAATCGTTTAAGCAAATCAATCATAAAATTCGTTTACTTTTTTAAAAAAAAATTAGTCGGATCGAATTGGTTGTTTGAATTTTATTGACTCTAATATCATATGAAAACTTGTGATTACATCTTAAAATGTCAAATTTATTAAGATGAGTAATTCAAGCTTTTATATGTTGATTTATATTATCATGCTTATTCGATGTGGGATGTGTACTTAACAGCTTATAATAAGGCTTAACTACTTCTAAACGTGATCTAGACATACTCTAATTATTAAGGGTCCGTTTGATTGCAAGAATATAATTTGGGTGAAAAAAAATGAATTTTAGGGAATTGAATTGTCTAGAACTTGCTTTACTAAGAATTGTCAATTAATTGGTATAATTCTTCCCCTGAAAAATGTTGAAATCTCGAATCTTTTAGTGTTCATTTGACTTTGTTTTCCATAGAAATTGTCCGGTAAATGAATAAAATTTGTTACTATTGGGGATAGAATTTGTTTCAGAACGTTGGTTTCCTCTGTTAAGCAGATGAATAATTTGTGTAAGGTTTTAGGATTTGAGGCTGTTTCATAATTGTTTGGTCCTGCAACACCATGTAGCACAGCTTTTTTATGGAGTTGAAGTCTTAGATTTTCGTATTGTACTTCTTTGTATGTATATGTATTGTATCAAGTTTCTAATACAACGTTTCGTAAATTTTAAGAAATTTTAGGCCAAAAGTAGGAAGTCGATATTTCATATTAGAATTCTCTTTCCTTGTTTTCTTATTTTAAGATTTGGGTTCAATCGTTTAAGCAAATCAATCATAAAATTCGTTTACTTTTTTTAAAAAAATTTAGTCGGATCGAATTGGTTGTTTGAATTTTATTGACTCTAATATCATATGAAAACTTGTGATTACATCTTAAAATGTCAAATTTATTAAGATGAGTCATTCAAGCTTTTATATGTTGGTTTATGTTATCATGCTTATTCGATGTGGGATGTGTACTTAACAGCTTATAATAAGGCTTAACTACTTCTAAACGTGATCTAGACATACTCTAAACATTAAAGGTCCGTTTGATTGCAAAAACATAATTTGGGTGAAAAAAATGAATTTTAAGGAATTGAATTGTCTATAACATATTTTACTAAGAATTATCAATTAATTGGTATAATTTTTCACATGAAAAATATTGAAATTTTGGATCTTTTGGTGTTCATTTGACTTTGTTTTCCATAAAAATTGTCCGATAAAGGAATATAATTTGTTACCATTGGAGATAGAATTTGTTTCAAATGTCCAAAAAAAAAAAAAGGCCTAGAAAGCCATTTTCCCACCAAAGCGGTGGGAAAACCAATTCAAGGAAAATCAGGGGCTCAAAAATGAAAACCAATTTCATGAATTTTTTTTACCAATCAAACATGCAATAACTTGAAAAATGAAATATAATTTTCAACTTCCACGAAAAATAAACCATATCAAGGCCTAAGAATAAGGAAAACAAACACACTAGTCCATTAACCCTTCACGGTAGGTAGTATTTTTGGATTTCTTTACTTTTCTAATTGAAAGTGTGTTTGATTATTGGCGAACCGAAAGGTGGCATCCAAAGCATTCAAGTCGGGTAAACTATGATTACCCATTCGTAAAATCAAATCTACTGGAGATTTACCTTATCACTGTGCAGGAATATTGTAGATTGTAATTATCTGAACCATTAGAGAGCACTTGAGCATACTTCAGCAACCATTTCGAGATTTTAAAACAAAACGGGTATTCATAGAGGAGGCGATATTACTTGTTAGATGGTGGGCCCTGATGGGTCGGGTCAAGTATCTGAGCTGCATCAGTACTTAGAGAGATAGAATAAATATAAGGGTTATACTACATGTACATAATATTTACACCTCACTCACATTAGGAGATGGGGATCACGAGCCGCCATTTTAAAACACACACGGGACCCGCACACATTGTGAGGGGGGTACACCATTCGGTACCCCCATTATGTACAAGAGGATTTTTCCTAAATATAGTTCTATTCCTACTTCTATCTAGTCCAGTTGCGCGTTATTTTATCGTATTTAGCTGTATATTGTGCTCAAGGAAGGCCAACGCGAGAGAACACGACATTTTTCTTTGGACTACTTTACTTTTCTAATTGAAAGTGAGTTTGATTATTGGTGAACCGAAAAGGTGGCATCTAAAGCATTCCAAGTCGGGTAAATTATTATTACCCATTGGTAAAATAAAATCTACTAGAGATGCAAGAATATCGTAGACTGTGTGGAAAGGCATCGTAATTATCTTAACCATTAGAGAGCACTTGCTCTAAAAAGCGTAAAACGTGTCTTGACATGGAGATTACGAATCTAAGCGTAAAAAGGGGATTCTTTATTTTTTATATTATTTTAAAATTTTAATCATTCTAAAAATTATTTAATAATTAAATAATACATACAAACATCTAAAAATATAAAAAATTATATTTACTTAATAATCCCTACAATTAGTCAATTATGCAATTTTCAAAATGCAAAAGCTAGCTAAAGTAGTTTAAAAACTTGAAATTAAAGTCAATAAAAGGTTTTTTAAAAAAAGAAAAACAAATAAAAATAAAAAAGCATACCCAGTCTCGCATTAAGCGGTCAACTGGCAGTTGATTCCAGTTGATTGCTTAATTTTGTGCTCACTATCAAGGTATAGCATTTCGTCTAGACGCACTTAAATTTCGTGATATGAACTCATACTCTCTTTATAAAGTCGCTGGTAAAGTTTTAAGACTTTGTTTTGCCCATGTGTGATAATTGTTTCCTCCGCTATAATGAACACAATCTACCACCCGGCTGTGGGTCGGGTCGAGTTTCTGAGCTAAATCAGTACTTAGAGATAGCATAATTATAAATTTATAATTCTATTCCTAGATTTTTCTAGTCCAGTTGGACGTTAATTTCATTGTATTTAGCCCCTGTTTGTTCCACACTATTTTTTTCATTCTCATTTTTCTACTCATTTTCAACTATAGATTTTTCAATAAAATAATATTTTTCATCACATCAATAATTTTTTCTTGTTTTTCAACCACATATTTCTCATTACATCACTTCAAAAAAATGCATTCTGTCATTTTAATGTGCACCAAACACACTCTTAACTATATATTGTGCTCAAAGAATGCCCACGCGAGAGAACACAATAGTTTTATACTAAAGAATGGATAATTTCATTGAAGAATACCACGCGTAGGCAAGTGAAGACGAATGTGGCAACCAAGCACAAGATACAATGATCATGCGATGGAGTATGATGCTTGATTGCAGGGTCAAATTGACCCGAGAAATGAACTAGGACTCAACGATGAACTGATTTGACAATATGCTTGGTTGTTATTGTTGTCAAGTTGTGTGCCTTTCATTTACTATGTTCTAATTGTAAGGATTTTAATTTAACACGTGGGCTTGTATGTGAAATATTGTGCATTAAATTAAGGGGTAATTACAAAAATACCCTTAAAATTAAGGTTTTTTTGAAAAATCATATGAAAGGTTTTTATGAAATAAAAAATACTGCGTAAAATGAAAAAGTGACACAATGTCTCTTTTTTTTAATAAAAATTGTCACTTTTTTAATTTTTTTTAAAAAAGTGAGACACTAAAAAAAAGTGACAAAACTCAAAAAAAGTGACACGCACTCAAAAAGTGTATCTACAAACTCAAAAAGTGACACAAGCTCGAAAAAAGTGACAAATACCAAAATAACACCATCTATTTGTGCAGCACCAGTAATTATGTTCTTAAAATAATCAAATCGTCGAGACCAATCTATATGCTGATTATGTTAGGAAAATATAACATATTATTTTATTTTTTATTTTCTTAAAAAGTGACAAAAACTTAAAAAGTGCCAATTTAAAAAAGTGACACAATGTCACTTTTATAAATTTGACGAGTAACTTTGACATTCCTAGATAGTACTGCATAAAATTAAGTAAGTGACACAATCTCCCTTTTATTAAAAAAAAAAAAAATGACCAAAAAAAATGTAATAGAAAATAATAACAAACACTATAAAAAGTGACCGAAACTCAAAAAAGTGACAGAACTTTTAATATCATTTTTTAATAATAATAAAAGAAGACATATAATACCACTTTCATTAAAAAGTGAAGTGAAATACAATGTTACTTTTATTACAAAGTAATATTTATCACTAAAAAAGTGATAGAAATTTTTTAAAAAAGAGTAACAAACAATAAAAAAATATGATTGAAGACGTGACAAACACTAAAAAAGTGATATGAATTCAAAAAAAGTGACAAACATTCAAAAAAGTGACAAAAGTTAAAAAAATTGCAAACATTCGAAAAAGTGACAAAACACCAATCGAAAACATCGAAAAATGGACAAAACACCAATCGAAAAAGTAACAAATCATTCATTCACAACCATTCTTCTCACAAAATCTTACAAACAATCATAACCCACATTTTCAATTCCAAATCGTCTTTCCTTGAGTATGTATAAATGTAAATAGCATACTCCTTGTTACAATATTCAGCTGTTCAAACACAATAAAAGACGTAAAATGTGGAAGGCATAACTACATACGTATAAATGTAATCTGAATTTCTGTATAGTAAAATGTTCCATTACAGATTATACAAATTTGCGATTGACTCGATCATTTGTTACAGATTGAGAAAGTAAGGATGGAAATGGAAGATAGACAAAAGAGATATTCGTAGAGAATTGTGGCAGCAAAAGAAGATGATATTGACAACATTGGAAAATTAAACTGGGCTTTGGAGGGGAGAGTGAAGTCCCTGTGCATAGAGAATCAGATATGGAGAGATTTGGCACAAACAAATGAAGTCACAACAAATACTTTGAGATGCAATCTCGCGCAAGTCCTAGCTCAAGTCTAAGGCAATCAAAACCAGCGCCACTGTGGCGACGAGGAATTAGCCAACGGCGCTCAATCGTGCTGTGGCAGCAACTTCAAAAAGAAATCGAGCGATAAACATTAGCAGAATGCACGAAAATCAATGCGCACAACGCTAATTGCAATAATGGTAATAGTGGGGACAATAGAGGATGGAAGAGCTGCAGTTACTGTAATAGCAACAGGAACAGATTGTGCATAAATAGTGGAAAAGAGGAGTCGCCTGTGTTCTGCAAGTGGACACGGAGGGCGAGGGAGAGAAGCGTAAACGGTGCTGCAGACTGAGGGTTTTGGGGCTTTTAGACGTATTAATTACGTTTTAGATTGTTTAATTTGTGTAAAAACGTATTATTCAATGGGCCGTACTGGGCCTAATTTTCCCTTAAATTAAAGGCTATCAATTTTGGTTAAACCCATTTAAAGTGGTCTAATAAGGTTTCGGTATTTTGGACTTTGAAACATTTAATTAAAGTATGGGTTTTATATGTAGAGATCGGGCATGTTCCTAATTTCATGATGAGCAGAATTAGGTTAATGGACCATTACTGTATATATATACGGTTATGGTCATCGGATCATATGTTTTATTCATTCTATTCTGACTCTCATCATCGGAGATAAATAAGGAACAACGTGTTGATCTGGAAGAATACAATCGTATGATTCATTCATTGCAATAACCACGTCTGATTCAGGTACGTTTCCTCTTCAGGTTACAAATTCTTGATGAGTCAACATGAACGATCATTATGACGGTAAAGTATTTTTCCCAACAAATGGTATCAGGGCCTATTTATGTTGAATCATTGATAATCAAAATTTTATTTTGATTCTTGATATTTTTATTGTTTTCAAATTTAGCGATTCTGGTATTAGTTTTGTTAAATTTGAAAATAATTCGGTTGATTTTTTAGAAATTCATATTTCAGTTTAAAAATAAAATCTCGGTCGTCGCATGGTGTTATAGCGTAGTAGCGCTTCTTCAACAAAAAAAATAAAAAAATAAAAAAATCAAGGTTTTGAGGTTGAGTGGATTTTGGGGGTGGGGGCATGTGGTGAAAATTAGGTTATTTCAGGCCCTTGTTTGCAATTTTCAAATTGGGGTTAGAGTTGCAATTTTTAAAATGGGTTTTTAATGTTTCAGCCCCTCAACTTTAAAACTTTAATAATTCAGACCCTTAAATTTAAAGTTTTAATAATTCAGTTCCTTTACGTTAAAATTCATCCTAATTAGGTCTTTAATGTTTGGGGCTTAATAATTCAATTTTTGAAGTTTGGACATTAATTAATTTGGGTCATTCAAGTTCTGAATTTTGCAATAAAGTCCCTAAAAGTTTATAATTTGTATAAATTGACCCTAAAGTTTTGAATAATTAATTATTGACTCCAAAAGTTTCGGATAATTAATTATTGACCCCTAAAGTTTTAGATAATTAACTTTTTATCCCTAAAGTTCTAATTATTAACCCTTAAACCCCTAAAGTTTCAAGATAAATTAAATATGCAAATTCAGTGATTTTCTTTTTCAAATTTTGGTAAAAAAGATTCATTTAAAAGATATAATATTCGAAAGAAAATTAGTTGAAGCAACATGCTGCCAAACCAATCTCTCTTGTGAAAATTAATGAACTTAGAATATTAATGTCTTTCTACGTGTGTTATTCATGCGAATATTTGATCGAATTGCATATATGGTTTAAAGTGTGAACAATAAATCGGTCCCAAGAAAAGTTTATTGATTGACATGTTTCTTTATTGTCTGTGTTTAATCACTACACCAAGAGTACCACTTACAAGTCAATATTTTTGTTCAAAGACTAAATATTGATATTGTACTAGGTTTCTTGTGATGGACCCTACCATTATTTGAAATTATTATTTGCATATTAAGGATTGTGAGCTCTTCCAATTAATTGTTCTCTAATTCAGTTTCAGATTCTACTGCTAATATCTCTGCTAGCATCAATTCAATTCAAATGTTTAATGGCACCAACTTTAAGGCATGGCAAGAGAATGTGATGACTGTTCTTGAAGTCATGGATGTGGACATTGCTTTACGGGTCGATCAACCTGCTGCACTTACTTACTAATAAGAGTACATCTAATGACAAGAGAGAGAAAGAAAAGTAGGAACGATCAAACCGCATAAGCTTGATGGTCATAAAGCGTGTTATTCCAAAAGAATTTCGGGACATTGTGTCTGATAAGGTGACTACGGCTAAGGATTTCCTTGAGAACCTTGAGAAGAGGTTCGCCAAGAATGAAAATGTTGAAACTAGTACACTTTTGACAAACTCTATCTCAATGAGGTACAAAGGGAAATGAAACATACGGGAGTGGTTCTCATCAGGAGTACATTATAGAAATGTCTCACATAGCTTTAAAACTAAAGGCACTCAAGTTGAATTTATTTGAAGAATTGTTAGTGCACTTGGTTATGATATTTCTTCCAGCACACATCAATCAATTCAAGGTAAACTACAACTGTCAAAAGGACTCATGGTCTCTTAATGAGCTCATCTCACACTATGTCCAAGAAGAGGAAAGATTGAAGCATGACAAGACAAAAGTAATAATTTAGCTACCACATCCAAGGAGAAAAGGAAAACTGATAAGGAAGCTCCGGGTACAGCATTACAAAAGAAACAACATAAGGAACAAACTGAGGGTGGTTTTTTTCTGTGGAGTTGCAGGTCAAAAGGAGAAGAACTGTACCAACTATCACGCACGACGTGCTAAGAAAGGTATTATTCTTCATTTGGTTTGTTCTGAGATTTATTTAACTTCGATACCTAGACACTCGAGGTAGATAGATTCTGGTGCAACAACTCACATCAATGTGTCTATGAAGGGTTGCCTGAGTTATCGAAAACCAAGTGATGATGAAAGATACATATATGTTGGTGACGACAAGACGGTGGAATTAGAGACAATAGGAAAATTGAGATTATTGGTAAAGACTGAATTTTATTTAGGTCTTAATGAAACATTTATTGCACTATCTTTTAGATAGAATTTGAATTCCATTTCTGTTTGGGATAAATCTGGTATTCTTGTTCCTTCGGGAATGGAAAACTTAGTTTGTTTCATGATTCAAAATTGGTTGGTTCCGATTTTTTATCAGGTTACGATAATCTTTATTTAATTGATACGATTACTTCTTTTAATGAATCATTGCATGTAAGTACTCGAGGTGTAAAGTGAAAATTAACCGACGAGAATCCTATCTCGTTATGGCACAAGAGATTAGGTTGACGTCTCCAAAAGGAGAATTGAGAGACTTGTGTCTAACGGAATTCTCGATCCCCTTGACTTTACAGATTATGATATGTGTGTTAATTGTATAAAGGGAAAACAAACCAGTAAAAAGAGATTTCAAGCCAATAGAACTATGGACGTCTTAGAACTTATACATATGGACATTTGTGGATCATTCCCTACGACTTCTTGGAATGGTCAACAATATTTTATAACGTTCATAGACGAATTTTCAAGATATGGATATATATATCTCAGTCATGAAAAACTACAATCGCTGGACGTGTTCAAAAACTATAAAGCTGAAGTTGAAAACTAACTCGACAAAAGGATTAAAAGTGTTAGATCTGACCATGGTGGTGAATACTATGGCAGATATGACGGTTCAGGTGAATAACGTCCAAGACCGTTTGCTAAATTCCTAGAAGAATAAGGTATCGTCTCCCAGTACACTATGTCGGATTCGCCCACTATGAATGGTGTTGTTGAAAGACGAAATAGAAGTCTGAGGACATGGTAAGGATCATGATTACTCATTCCACCTTGCAAAATCACTCTGGGGTGAAGCATTAAAGATCACAGCATATATACTCAACAGAGTTCCAAATAAGGCTACTGATAAAATCCTTTATGAGTTTTGGACGAGGAAGATGCATGTTTGAAGCACGTACACATTTGGGGATGTCCAGCTGAGGCAATGCCTTATAGGCCAAATTAAAAAAAAAAACTGGATACAATGACTATCATTTACTATTTTATTGGATATTCTGAAAGGTTTAAGGGTTACAAGTTTTATGATCCCACAACTAAGACAATTTTCGAGACAGGAAATGCACGGTTCTTTGAGAATGTTGAGTTTACAGATGGAGAAAAGGTTGCAGACTGTCTTTGAGGAGGAATACGCTGAAATTCCTCAAATTGTCATTGACAATGATCTGGATCAGATTTCTATCCTGGACATTGTTAAAGAAGCAACGCCAAATCAAGATAATGTCATTATATCTCCCTCTAAAGGTCAACAACTTATTCTAAAAGAACAAACTCTACAACCTCAAGAACTAATGCCATTAAGAAGATCCACAAGAGAGAGGAGAGATGCAGTTTCGATATTTATATCGTATTTCTCCAAGAACATGAAGTTGACTTTGGAGTGGTGGAAGATGATCCGATCAACTTCCCTCAAGTCATGGAAAGTTCTAACTCTCAAAAGTGGCTCAATCCATGAATGAAGAGATAAATTCCATGAAGGATAATGATGTGTGGGACCTCGTTCCATTGCCTAANATCAACTTCCGTCAAGCCATGGAAATTTCTAACTCTCAACAGTGGCTCGATGAGTGAAGTCTATTAAGGACAACAATGTATAGGACCTCGTTCCATTGCCTGAAGGTGAAAAACCTATGGCTTGCAAATGGATATTTAAGACCAAGAGGGATTTAAGGGGTGATGTGGAGAGGTATAAGGCTCGTCTTGTCGCAAGAGCTTTACACAAAAAGAAGGCATTGATTATAAAGAGACTTTCTCTCTAGTTTCTTCGAAATACTCTTTCAGGATTATAATGGCATTGGTAGAGCCTTTCTTCTTAAGTTACATCAAATGGATGTTAAGACAATGCTTCTCAATGGTGACATTGATGAAACAATTTATATGGTGCAACTAGAAAACTTTGTATCGGATGATGCAAATAAAATGGTTTGTAAACTAAAGAAATTTATATATGGACTCAAACAGGCCTCTCTCGTCAATGGTATTACAAGTTTTATCAAGTGATCATCTCATATGATTTTGAGAAGAATTTGATCGATCACTGTATATACCGCAAGTTTAGTGGGAGTAAATATATTTTTCTTGTTTTATATGTGGATGACATATTGCTTGCCAGCAACGATATAAGCTTATTGCACGAAATCAAGAAATTTCTATCAAGGAATTTGGAGATAAAAGATCTTGGTAACACCTCTTTTGTATTAAAAATTCAGATACATCAGGATCATTCTCGGGGTATTCTTGAATTATCACAAAAGAGATATATTGAAAAGGTAATTAAAAAATATGGCATACAAGATTGTAAACTAGGTGACACCCCTGTGGCTAAAAGAGACAAGTTCAGTTTAAGTCAATACCCCAAAAAATGACTTGAAAATTAAAGAAATCCATAAAATTCCTTATTCTTCAGCTATAAGGAGTCTGGTGTATGCTAGGGTTTATACGCATCCGGATATGGCATACATTGTAGGGATGCTAGGAAGATATTTAAATAAATAGGGAATGGATAATTGAAAAGCAGTCAAATGGGTCATGCGATATTTATAGAGAACAAAAGACTACATGCTCCAATACAAGAGATCAGATCAGTTGGAGATCATCGGTTATTCTGATTCTGATTTCGTGGGATGTCAAGATAGTAGGAGATCCACTTTAGGCTATATCTACCTGCTTGTTGGAGGTGCTATTTCCTGGAAGAGTGCTAAGTAGACACTCATAGCTATTTCCACCATGGTAGTGGAATTTATAGCATGTTATGAGGCATCAATCATGAAATATGACTGTAGAATTTTGTCACTGGGCTGCGCATCATGAACAATATAGAAAGACCACTCAAATTATTTTGTTACAATAAATCGGTAGTCCTATATTCCAGTAACAATAGGAGCTCGACAAAGTCAAAACATATAGAGATCAAATTCCTGGTTGTCAAAGAAAGAGTTTAGAGTGGATAGGTGTCAATAGAGTATATTGGAACAAACTCCATGGTTGCGGATCCGCTTACTAAATGAATTGATATCCAAGGTCTTTCATGAGCATACTGCTCATATAGGTGTAATGTCTCTTGGGGATATTTAGTTTCAATGGGAGTTTTATTTTTGTGTTTTTCAGATTAGACATATATACTTCATTTGTATATGGTTTATGATTACAGTTATTTTTGGTTATAAATTCTTTGGTTTACTATCTTTGAACTTGTTTGAAAATGATCTCACTAAGGTATTAAGGTGGACCAGTTGGAAATAGACATTTTAAGATCACATTATAGGCATGTTTATTATCTCTGACAAACTCTATGTTTGATCCATGTCATTCAGTTATGTCGATATACGTGGTCATTGATAGATTTAGTTACGATAGAAGTAGCGAAAGCTGCTTTGATCCTATGTTGATATGATTGATGAATCGGATTGTTCGGGGATACATTTAAGGATAGCAAAATTTTGAGTACTCATAATGTTATATTTAATGCACAATTATAAGGTAATACATATAGTCCAAGTGGGAGAGTTTAAGGGTTTTAATCAAACAAGTGGGCTTATATGTGAAAAATTGCGCATTAAGCCCCTGTTTGTCTCACATTATTTTTTTCATTCTTCTACTCATTTTCAACTACACATTTTTCAATAAAATAATATTTTTCATCACATCACCAACTTTTCCTTCTTTTTCAACTACACATTTTCCATCACATCACTTCAAAAGAATGCATTATGCACCAAACACACTCTAAATTAAAGGTTATCAATTTTGGTTAATCTTGTTTAAAGTGGTCTACTAAAGTTTCGGTATTTTGGGCTTTGAAATATCTAATTAAAATATGAGCCTTTATATGTAGAGACCAAGGTTGTTCCGAATTAGGTTAATAGGCCGAATTAGGTTAATGGACCGTTAGTGTGTGTATATATATATATGGTTATGGTCCCTGGATCATATGCTTTGTTCATTATGTTCTGACTCCCATTATCAGAAAGAAATAAGGAACAATATGTTGATCTGAAGACTAAAATCGTACGATTCATTCATTGCGATAACCATGTCTGATTCAGGTATGCTTCAACTTCATTTTACAAATTCTTGATGATCCAATGAGAACGATCATTATGACGGCAAAATATTTTTCCCAACACTAATATCATTGTTTTGGCAACTAAGTTAATGTATTTATTTCAATTTCAAAATGAACGACTAATGAATTTTAATATTCAAGTTGGTCGACCTTCTATAGTATTTGAATTATACACTTAAATCGATCATTACGGATTGTACAAAAACAATCCATGAAGGAAGAGAGGTACAATTTAAGAAGAATGACCGTTTGAGAGCCGTCCCATAGCAACTCAGTCCTTACGAAATTTAGTTCCCTCTAATTGAGAATTTACAATTCAATTATCGAAATTCATGAGCCAGGTCGTAATGGGAAGTGAAAACACATAAGAAGCTTAATTAGTATCCTACCAATCCGAATGTCCAATTTTGTATGAGTATATGCCATTATGCGAAGTCAATCCCCAAAACTTATATAATTGACAATTTCCTTAATCAAAATCATGTTTTAGTCGAATTGTATTAAAAGTTAATTGAGTTGTAATCAAAGTTAAAATATGAGTAATGGAATTGTAATTAAAGTCAAAATAGTTAATAGTTGGTAGTATAGTCCTTGGAAGAGTCAAAGATGTCCAAGAAGATCACATATGATCAATTAAATGCAATTAAAGCTCAAATGAGTGTCAAAGTATTGCACAAGTTTTGATCCAAACTCTCAGTCACAAGTTATGACGCATTTTTCATATAGAAAACATTCGAAATTGAAAAATACTATTTCGATAAGGATTGTAGCCCTTTAAATTTGCTTTCCAAAGAACTTTGAATAATCTCAATCAAACATTTGATAAAAAAAAAAAAAAAAAGTTATGATAAAAACACTAACGACTATTCACAAACCGATCGCTAGCCATCCGATAAGTGCTCGAGCGGTGCTCAATTCAAGGAACAGTAAAATTCAATTTTAAAGCTGATTTTGAGTTCCTTTTTCATCCTTAACACCTCTATTATAAACATACAGCCTTATGAACGTCCTAAGATGTGTTGAATCATTACTTTTCCTTAAAGATCTCATTGTTGAAGATCATAAATACATTCCATTGATTCAACTCCAAAATATTTGTTCATATATAATTGATCACGTATATTGATCCTTTAATAGTAAATTCTTACTGCAAGTCGAGAGTTTGTTCTTTGAAAGTCAAATACATATTCCAATATCTCTTGTATTAGCCTCAGATCAAAACACAAAAAGATCAAACACAAAAAAAAAAAAAAACCTTACATTCGCCAATTAGCCTTCAGAGTTATGAAATTTTAAGAAGACGTGCTTGGAGTTCCAGCACTCGAGAATGAGATTCGTTCTTGTTGATCCATGCATAGAGAAAAATAGCTCAAAGTTATGAAAAGTGCAAATGTGCACAACCAAAGGAGTTCTTTGATAATTTACAATTTAGGTGGACAGAGTTAGCTAAAGTTTAGCAATGCCTGAACTAATTTTAAATTAACTTGTCTAGTAGATTTTACTAGCAAATTTGTCTGGAATTTTTTTTTTATCACATTAGTGATTTTCTTCTGTGATCATATTTAGTATTCTTCATTGTTTTTTTTATCTTTATTTATTTTATTTAACTGACACATAGGATAAATTGAATTGAATTAATTACCTTAATAATCTAGAAACCAATTAATAAGTGATTTGTTGCTTTTAATTGTTCTAATTCCACATTTGGGTCTAAACAACTATAACTTCCAAAAAGAGATATTAGCATAGTAAATACTTAAGAAAAGTCTCAATTGGTATTAGAGCTTAATTGCGATCTTTGATCCAATTTTGTCTAGATGAGTCAGTCACGTTTTGATAATGGGTTACATGATGATAGAGATATTTATGAGGCTTTTGATAAATTATTTGAGGAGTAGCTTAAGTTGAAAAAATTGAATACCTTTGCTTTTAAGAAATTGCATAAACTTGAATTAGAAAATGAGAGTTTAGAAGACAAATTTAGAGTGTGTTTGGTAGAGAGTAAAATTGAAAAATTA
>CAIGRQ010274690.1:0-13411 GCA_903798375.1 Fraxinus sp. D2006-0159
AAAGCAGGATCCATGCATTTTTCCCACCTTATAATACATGTTAATGATCCTGCTATTAGGTTATAGATGCAAAATTAATCATAGCAAAACTAAAAAACCATCAAAATGAACAATCATTAAACCAATCCAAAAAAGTCTGATTGTGTAGAGAAAACCCAAATTCAATTTCCATCAAATGAACTACAAATTGTTACAAGGAAACCGATCTAACTTTCAATATGACGGACTTCAGAACATCATTATATCGTACCATGATCTTGAACCAAAAGCACAACAACTAACATTATTAGGCAAACAAACTTTTAATCATTAAGAGAAACCATTGTACTGAACTGAACATCATCAACGTACAAATTGTGTGCCAACATAGCAAGAATGATAGTTTCAATCACACAGAAATAATATGTAGATAATTCTACTGCAGAAGGAAAAAAATGTAAGAATGCAAACAGTATTTCTGTATCAGGAAGAGATCAGGCAGCTCCCTTCAGTTTCTTGGTGATGATGGCAATGTATTTCCCTTGGTGAAAAGCCTGTTCTAATTCAAGCTCGGATGGCTGTCTTGAACCGTCACCAGCAAAAGTTCCAGCACCATAAGGACTTCCGCCCTTAACTTTCTCCATTTCAAACATGCCAGCTCCAAATGTATATCCAATGGGCACGAATATCATTCCATGGTGAACAAGCTGAGTGATAGCAGTCAACCTGTAAGAATTCGAAGAAACAGAGTTGCAACACGTTACATGGTTTTTGCTTCCAAAAATTTAGGATGTTTTCTAGTTACATAAAAGATGGAGAATTTACGCAGTAGTTTCTTGTCCACCGCCTTGAGATCCAGTGCTGTAGAAGATCCCAGCAGGTTTCCCAGCAAGCTGTTGTGTTCTCCATAGGCCTCCAGTTGCATCAAGAAATGCTTTGAATTGGGCAGCCATCATTCCGAACCTTGTGGGAAAGCCAAATACAAAGCCATCAGCCTCGGGAAGTTCACTAGGTGTGATGATAGGTACATCACTCTTTGGAGGTGCACTCATTTTCGTTAGAACCTCATCTGGTAATGTCTCGGGGACCTGTACAACGTGGAAGACATAAGTAGAAGAACATTAAAATTATTTTCTTTAGGATAAACTGGGAATCACTGTCAAGAAATTCATATAGTTTCAATGAGAACTTTTGAATGAAACAAGTAAAAAGGGTTATCATCATGTCTCATGTGCTACAGTGTTGCAGTTCTGAACCCATGGAGAAATTAGTCTCAATGTAATAGCATCCGTATTGGTTTTCACAATTTAAAAGAACCTTATGGCATAATTTCCACCATGTATTGTCCCAGTTCACTAGTCCCCAATATGGAAAAAGGAAAAAAAAAATGCCACAACCATTAACAAGAGAGTAAAGAAGAAAAAAGAACAGTGTATTTCAATAGTGACAGTTATATAATATATGCTAACGGTAGCTACATGTAACGGATGAAATATGCAGCAAAGTTCTAAAAGAAAATAACCCTTGTTGAAAGAACTCGACAAGCCAATATATAATATAGGCATCACCCAATAAAGCCCCCATTTGATAGCCATTATTTTGAGAAAATGGACTTTTGAATAGTGATTATCTTGGAGAAAGTGTAATTAAAAAGTAGGAAAAAGTTTTGGATTCACGTGCAAAATATTTTATTGTGTAAATGTGTGGTTCAAAATGAGTATGAGAATTAAAGAGTTTTAAAATAATAGTTGTCAAACAGTGGCAAAATAGCAAAGGGGGTGAGAGGTAGGAAGAAAATTGCTTAAAATGCGAAACCAGATTTCCGACTAGTGAAAGATACATAAAATAAGAAGTGATCATTGGTAAGCAGCCAAGAATTATCATACGAACTACATCAACATAACTTTGAAGTATGAAGAACAAATACAGTATTAAACTGACAAACACTAATAATGTGGGATTTGGGCGTGATAAACCACGTAAAGTAGAGACTCATTCACTGATTTTCCTTACTTATCATCTCATGACAAAACTTGCAGCTTCACTCAGCCAAATTATTTAGAAGAAAACTTAATGTAACTAATCCATACTAGAAATACTCTGCTCACGGTAACCTACAAATATTCATATTTTCTTTTTTCAGTCATTCTATTAGGTTTTATTAAACCACCTAAGCTGAAAACTTCAGTGGTTTAGGGAGGCATGAATCTATTTATTTATAATTGTATCTTCCATCCCTCACACTAAAATGGAAATTATTTTCTTTCAAAGGCCTGACTCACTGAATTTGCATAAACGGTTTAGCAAGACTTGAAATCAGAAGGTTTACGTGCTCTGATAACACATAATCTAAAAGCTCGAGGAGGGAATAAAATTATTTATTTATTCTCCTTTCTCCCCAGGTAGAGAGATAGGTAGTTATTTAATTCAAATTGTTCACAGTCTGCCGGCCTTTGATTCCACCTTAATGAAATCCAACATACCAATTGGGACACAGTTCCAATTTACAAATATGATAAAACCACGAACAAAATGATATATAGACCTGAAGTATGCAATTCAAGATTCACTCTCAATGAAAATGTCAATGATAATAGATGCTTTCCTCATTATTTAATTTTTTTCTATTTCCTTATTAAGTAATCCAATGAAGGTCTGATGGCAAAGATATTTTCTACCTGCCATATTTTAGCTTCAACTCCTTCGACAGATGAAGCCCCTTTCTTTATTTCTTCTGCCAGTTTCTCTACATGCCCATACATAGAATAGTACCTATAAGAGGAGGAAAACAGATCATGAATATTTATTAAAGGCCCGGAAAAGCGAGAAGAACGGAGAAATTACATTCAGTTCCTATAAAAAAAATCAAAATTGCATGTAACAATAAACTGAAATAATATACTTGTTTCATTTGAGGCATCACTTGGCTTGATGGAATAAAAATAAAGAATTGTAACAAAAAATTATCTTAGCTTGATGGAACCATCATGGGCCTGCAAGCATTTTGGCTCAAGCAAGACCTTCTCTCTTTGAATACAGCTACAGATTTTACTGATAGATCATTCTTTTAAATAGTCTAACCCTTCCAGAACTTATAATAAAAATTCCATCCTGGTTAATGTTGATACTGTTTAAATGAGCACACGATTGTCTCATTCTGTTTGTACAAATATATAAAAGACAGAACCAAATGAGCCAACAGGGAATTCTCATCAACTATATGCGACACTATCTCCTAATTTGCCACAACACATGTAGCAGCTCAGTTGGGAAAAAATTACCAGGGTTCTCATCCAAACATAAATAAGTAAAGCTGACTGTGCATCTTGAATTCAGTCATTTTCAACTTGAAATAATACTATAAATCGCGGGTGATATGTGGCAGTTTTAATAACACTAGCAAGAATAAACTAACTGTGACAGATAAAGACGCTGTATAAGATAAGAGATTATAAAATCCAATGTGAGGTAGCAAATTTGGCCACAAAACAGAATTGCAAGGCAGACAAATTGATGAAACCAGTAAAAAAATTTCCGGAATGAAGACAGACAATTTTTCTAAACTTGCAACAAAATATTCTTTATGCCTTGCATTTTAAATATACACAGAGACTGCGATTCAACCTCATTACAAGATCTTTAAGATGTAAAAACAAAGGTTTTCTTGTATGTTGCAAATAACCGAACTATCAAGGCCACATAAATTCATTGACAGGAAGCAATTTAGATTGGTAATTGCAACAAATATTTGTAAGAAAGGCAATAAAAGATGAACTTCAACAAATAAGAGATTGGTCTACCAAAGAAAATCAGCAAAATAGACGTGGTTCCAAAATTGTACTACTATATGTTGAATTGTTGAAATGCTTGATTTAAAAGTTTAACATGTTAGATAGGGTCAAATGTATATCATTTAAATATTATATTAAACATACCCCCACATGTAGGCGGGACTATTTTTTCCCATTAAAAGCCTTACATATGTACAAATTTTAATAAATGGGCTGGTGAGACTTGAACCAAGAACTTTGCCTGTTCTGATTATCATGTTGAATTATTTGATCTAAAAGCATAAGGTGTTACATATGATGAAATGTATAATTTATATATTATCTTCAAAGCTATCATCACAATCAAGAATTATATAAACCGGTCTTAAATTTTGTTCTACCCAATAGAAATTCATATTTTGAACAACTATTATATTTCAGGTTGTTCAAGTGAATTTTGACAAGATCAAATAAGTTAAAAAAAATAAAATTAGGTGACAAGTGAAAGAGGAAATAATCCTCCATTCTACAGCTAATTAAAATTCATTTTTCTTCCATTGGGATCGGGTTCAAATAAGAATAATTAAAAAAAAAAATCAAGAATCATTGAAGAATATTTAGCATCAAGCAAGAATAAGAAGCAGTTCAGCATCAGAAGATTATAAATTGACACACACAAAAAAAAAAACCAATTAAAATATACAACAATTACAACAACCAAGCACAACTAAATGCCAGACCTCTAATACGATTTCTAAAAAAAAAATATTAGGGGGAAAAAACAAGAAAACAGCATCAGGTTCTAAATTTACATTTAAAAAGGAAAAAAAATCAAATATTGAAGAATTACAACAAACAAACACAACGAAATGACAAACCTTTAATTTCCATCTCCAAAAAAAAAGAAAAAGAAAAAGGTAAAACGCAACTAAAGTAATTAATACTTACACAATATAAACTTTCGTGGCCATCTGATTCGAAGCTTTCTGGTTTCTATTTCTCGGAGTGGGTGACGATTGGGACTTGGGGAGTGAGAAGAATAGCTGGCCCTCTTATTTATAGTAGTCGGGCTTTGATTAGCCAAGCTTCTTAATTTCTCGTAAATTAATTAATTTTATATCAGTTACAGAGCCAACCCATTCATTTGAGATAAATTTAAGGGGACACCCCGTGACTTAATGATGATGTATTATTGTCACGCCCATAATTATTTTCCTTTATTTAGGGGTGTTTGATGCACAATATTGAGAAGAAAATGCATTTTATGATATGATGTGATGAAAAGTATATGGTTAAAAATAATAAAGAATTTTGAATTTACGTGCAATATTATTTTATTGAAGAATGTATTACTGAAAATAAGTATTGAAATAATGAATTTTAGGAAGAATGTAAATCAAACAGTGACTTATATATAATAGCAGTTTCTATGCATTTATTTTCCGAGATGTACAAATGGGTGTAGTTTTGGGATAGCAAAAAAATTTAGATTCAAAATTAAGTAAAGTAGTATCTTATGATTTGAAATTGATACGACGTCCGTTTGACAATTTGACCCTCTGCACAAAAAATATGTTTATAGCAAAATAAGGATTATTCTATATGTACAAAATGGGTTACATAATCGCCAAGTGACGCCCTCCTATGTACAAAATGCGTTACTTGACGATTTTGTAACCCATTTTGTACAAGATTTTGTACTTGTAGCATCTCCCGCAAAACAAAGACTGTCTACAGACTCTACACACGCTAGATACTAAATATTCCTTTTCTTACTTGATCAAATGAAAAATCTCGAGCATACTCTTCTTAAAAATGTAATTGTCAAGATTGATTGGATCAAGTTGGCTTGCACTATCTATTTTTATACCCCTTATTCCTCACTAATGTCCCTTTAAGGGAAAAAAAAAACTTACAAAAATGAGATTATTTTTAATTTCTTCTCACTACATTGGTCGTTCTAAAGAAATGTCCTCTTTACTCTTTAATGTTCTTATATTTAAATCAGAAAAGGTAAACTAAAAGTGAAAGAAAAAGTAAATGAAATTTGGTAAGTGTAACATCAACCTATAACGCAAGTCAATTTGTTTGACGTGTCCAGTTGTGGGGTCAACCAGAATATGCTATTACAAAACTGAAAATGACACACACACCCACACACACAGTGTGTGAAGAAAAGAAAATTATTTCGGCATGGATTTTTTTTATGAGAAATGTGACATCTTACGTTTGTTTTAGGTTGACAGTTGACCAATTTTCTTAAATTATTTATTAAGCAAAATTGTGAAGAAAAACCTCACGACAAAGTAAAATTATTTTCATATATTTGGCAGTATATATAAATTCAATAATCAATTACTTAATGAATTTTATTTGGTTATTTTGGCATGCAAGCAATCTCTTTCCCACCTTTTCTTTAAACGGGCATCATACATTGGACAAAAAGTATATCATTTCTCACTTCACTTTCAGCATTAGTAAGAATCACGTTATGCTTAGAGCTCCAAAGTCTAAAATTCCTCCATAAAGTTCGCCATAGAAAACGAATAAGTCTAAAGTGATGCTGAATGGCGTAACAATGGATACACTTGTTATTTTAAAAATGAAGAGAAAATTCTCTGAAATGTCGGTTGTATTGGTTCAACCCTATCCCGTCTAATCATTTGAGATGAATGTTGAACTAAGATTATTACTTCTCATTTCTCGATTTCACATAATTTAACAGGAAAAAAAAAAGGGGGATGTGCATCAAATCTATTAAGGATTATATGGCATTGTTTTTTTTTTTTTCCCTCAATTTTCAGAATTCATGATTACTACAAGGAGTCGGAGAAGCAAGGCCAAGAAAGGAATGAAAAGAAGGTTGGCTTTTGCTTCACGAATATATAAAATAGATAGCAACTCCCAAATTATTTCAATTTTTGTTTGCCTTGCTTAGGAAGCCAAAGATAGAACCAAGTGTCATCTTTTGTTTTGTTTTTGACAATTCCTATTCGTTTAACTCCTGATTTTCTAATGATTTTGAACGACAACATGAATCAGAAGATTGTCGGGCTTGAATGGGAATGGAAGGTATAATTCCTACGTGCCATTTGAATTGTTGAGCAAGGAAAATTTTTAAAAAAATCTAAAGTAAAAAAAAAAAACATATTTTTGAAAGAAAAAAATATAATGTACTTAAAGATTTGAATTTATTTTTCTTTGCAATACAATATACTTAACGACTAACATATATTGTACAGTAAAATGAATAAGATTTGAATCTACTTTACATTACAATATACCAAACATTTCAAGGGACACTTCGAGTTTCAAAACAAACAGCATTGAATGGGTGCAAAAGTTACTTGACTAACACCATTTTCTACTCGAGAACCAATATCTCACCGAGCCTCCAACAACGTAATTGAAGAATATTTGACCGAACTTGGTTCATCGTTGCTTGATGGAGGACGCGTTTCAGCTGGAATCATATCCATAAGTAAACCAGGGTGTTTTGGCTGAGACAATGTACTTTCTCCATTTAACATCAAAATCACTGATGACATTGTTGGCCTATCTTCTGGAGATTGCTGCACACACAAGAGACCTATGTGGATACACCTTACCATCTCAGGTCGATTGGTTGAATCCTCCAGCAATGGATCAATCAATTCAAGTGGCCGGTTTTCTGTCCACAATCTCCATGCCTGAAATAGAACAAATGTAACTCAGTTTGAATATGGGAAGGAATTTTAGATTACGATTTTATATCACTTACATATCCAATAAGATTTTGATTCTGTGGATGATCAAATCCACGATTTTTCTTTCCACTGATGAGCTCCAGTAGTAGAACGCCAAAGCTAAAGACATCGGATTTTACCGAAAACAAGCCGTAAGAAGCGTATTCTGGGGCCATGTAACCACTGTCAAGCATCACAAATGAACAATTGCATAAAATGGGAATAAAAACAATGCAGATGTAGTAGTTGTGCAAATAAAGTTCAATATGGACATACTATGTTCCAACAATTCTGTTTGTAGTTTCTCCTCTCTCATCGCCTATAAAAATTCTTGCCATTCCAAAATCTGAGATTTTTGGGTTCAACTCTTTATCAAGTAACACGTTACTCGTTTTGAGATCTCTATGTATAATTCTCAACCTGGAATCTTGATGAAGGTAGAGAAGTCCTCGAGCAACTCCACATATGATATTGAATCGCTTCGACCAGTCTAATAGATTTGATCTGATTTGATCTGAAATTCATAAATAAGTTAGTTACTGTCCAACTTAATTTCAAAAAATTAAAATTAAAATGGATGAATGATATATAAGTATCTTTTTAAAAAATTATTAATACGCATTAGCTCAAGTAAATTGCAGAAGAATCTTATCAGAATACAAACCAAAAATAAACGAGTCAAGACTCCCATTGGGCATGTATTCGTAAATCAATATTTTTTCTTCGTCTTCAATGCAACAACCAATAAGCTTTACAAGATTTCTGTGTTGTAGTTTTGCTATCAGTTTAACTTCATTCTTGAACTCATTTAGTCCTTGTCCAGAATACTTTGACAGTGTCTTCACGGCAATGTTTTTCCCATCTTCTAGTGTGCCCTGAAAGTTATGAATTATTAGAAAACTGAAGGATTCTCCTAGAAAATTAAATTTCTTTTCACTGCTCTATCTATTTACTAAGTTCGATAGAAGGTCAGTATTACTCTTGGAATCATGTTGAGCTAACCTTGTAGACAGGTCCGAATCCTCCTTCGCCAAGTTTCATGTTTATAGAAAACTTCTGAGTGGCCATAGATATTGTAGCCAAGTTAAATAAGGGTAGATCCATATCTTCTTCTTGCCTTGCATCAGTGTCGGGTCCTCCAGTTTCCACTGTACATAATATAGTTAGGGATTGGTAAAAATATGGTATCAGAGTCCATTTTGGCAATCGAGTGCACAGATATCAAGATTGATCTACTCAACCAAGCCACCATCTCGAAAAATATATAATGACTTGAGCTACTCCTCTTATTAAAATTGACATTTTAAGATGGAACTCAGTCTTAATATGACTAAAGAAATTTTCTATTTATCATCTGATTTATTTTATAACTAAATCCTGGCATCCTGCATTGCATTTCAAAGGGTTAGTGAATCTTGAAAGTTTACCTTTAGATTTCATCTTTCCCTTGCAAATACAGTAACTCACAAGAAGCACTCCGCATAACCCAGCAATGGTAGCCACAGTCGCCACTATTATTTTCACTGGATGCCTATTAGCTGTTGAAAAGGCGCATATTTTTTTTATCAGGAAATGCAAGTTGATATTACATAAACTTTGCCAAGCCACTGCAGCCAAGAATGAATGACATACCTCTATTTGAAGCTGGCATTCTTATATGAAGATCTTGCCCACCATCAGGAAACTCTCTAACATCAACCAAATTGTTAAACCAAAGGATACATCCTCTGCCTCGTTGGCTAATATCTGAGTTTGCGTAAGCAATACAAGAACAATTTTTCAAGCATTTCTCCCTGCATTCTTCAAGACTCATACTCGTGTTTACCCAAGAATCTGGAGTATCAGGCAGTTTCAAGCCTGAAAATTTTATAAAATCATGTTTCCTGTGGCAGTCTAGAGTCTCATTGCGGATGCATCCAAGTGACCAGTCGATTGAGTTCCAGCTTTGGGCTGACTTTGGTTTAAAACCTTTCAAACATCTGCAAACTGGTGAAAGACTGATGGAACATATTCCATTTCCGCCACATAGATCATAATTGTCACAATAGTCTCGAGGTATTTCTGAATAAAGCTTCCAAGATTGATCTGCTTCCACCCATACATATCGTTGACGTGAAGATGTGGTTTCATTCAAAACAAGCCTTGAGATTACAGATTTGTTCTTGAGCTTATACATGTAGTAAACCTCATCCTGGTTAAACTCGAACTTAAATTCAAATACTGGGTTGATCCTTAATTCAGGAGCACCGCTAAATTGCAGGCCATTCCATGAACCACTTCGAAAGAACTTTTCTGATCCCTTCCGCATAACCATCTGAGGATATTCAGCAAGTTCTACCCCATCACTTAGCATCCCAGGAGATGGATCATCAGAATTCTTCCATGACGATAGTCTTCTATTAAGACCAGTTCTCATGTCCCACCCGAGCTTCATATCAGGTAACAAAGTATCAGATGGATAATCAAAGCTCTGCCACAGATAAACATCCATTTTTCCATCCAAGTTATCTCGCACGACAAGATTTCCCGAATCTAAAAGCTGTAATATTGGATCCTGAGCGCCCGTGCCCTTCGATGGTTTTGTTGACCAAACATCACTATTGTTCCCACTTGAAAGTACAAGACTACCGGTGCTATTGATCATCAGGGTGCCAGACAAATCTTTTATAGGGTTCTGTCTATTTGCAACCCAGACAACAGTTCTTATTGGGACGTTCTTGTACCAAATTCCCAAGTACCGATTCTCGGAATTACCTGGACTGAAAAAACCCAGTTCAAAACTCCCCTCTTCTGAAACCAGTGTTTCACCATCATTGAGAGGTTGTGATGTAATGATATTGTCGGTCAAAGCCAATATTTTCAGTAATGAAAAAAGTACGTGAATCAGACAGAATATAAACCTATTAGTATTCATACCATTTATCAAGATTCACTTTTGAGAAGCTTAAGAATCCTCAATGGTGCATTTAGTCGACCGTAAAACGCACAACATAACACAACTCTTGATTCTTTTTCGAAGAAGATGGTAGTCCTATATCAAAAGTTTCTTTATGATTAAAAAATCAGCCATCAGAGAAAAATCCACTACCCGTTGAATTTTCAACACGTAATCCAGATTACCGTCAACAGCTGAATAATATTTAAAACACATTGGATGTTATACTCCTAGGAAATCAATTTATTAAGGGGTGATAATTAGTGCCAGCCTTGATTACACACTTTATTAAGGGTGATAATTAGTGCCAGCCTTGATTACAGGCAGATAGGCAATTGCTTAACGCCTCACCTCTGAGGCCCCAAAAATATTTTATTAAGTTTATTATCGGGTTAATTTCACAAACAATTACTGAACTTACTTAAAAATTACAAAACATCTGAATGAACAAAATAAAATCGATAAAAAAATAAAATAAAATAAAACCGTTAATATGATCTGCCACTAGAGGATAGAAGGCGGCTGATTGCACCATGATGCTTAAGTAGGGGTTTACCATAATTGTTTGGACGAAGTAGCAGAATAGCAGATTTTTTAATTTAAGTTATCAATGCATGGAGCGAATAGCTTGATGTTTATCCTAAAGGAGTTAATTAAATAGTATTACGGATTAATACAACTAATTTTAGAGTAGATAATAGTCACCTCACCTCTTATTTTTCTTTGCGTACCAAACCTAAAGATTGAAATGTCGGTCTCTTTTAGTGTGATAGCTGCTCGGCCTTTTGATTTAAGAAGCATTGCTGATTTTAATATCTAGCTTTTTGCAAAACTCCATGTACAGAAAACAAGCAAGAAATAAAAACGTGGAATTGCATCCAAAAGAATTTCTGGAAAACACCTTCCAACTAGAGCCAAAAACAGATTATGCGGCAAACTCAAATGCTTTAGTTTTCAGCCCACAAATGCTCTAGCTGTTGATAACGCTGCTGTTGACACTCTAAAAAGGGAAAATTACCAAAAATCAGGCATTAAGTTTAATCTTTTAAAAAATCAAGTTTTCATATTTTTTTTCATTTATCAGGTTTTTTATCATTTTAATTAAATAATTAATCTATTAAAACCCTAATTTCTCTATTCATCCCACACAACCCACGTCGTTCTCTCACTTCTCTCCACACTCTCTCACTTCTCTCCGGCACCACCGACTGCCGCCTCCCCCCTTCTCCCTCCTCTCCTCCCTTCTTCTCCCTCCCCCTCCATCCCTAGGACGTGAAGCTGCAGCCGCGACACTGCTGTGGGTGTCCCTCAATCTCGTTCTCTTCATAGACATAGATCTTCAAGTTCAGGTGAGTCCCATACCCTCTCTCGGGCCATCCAACCGAATCCCCAAATCTCGAAACGCCATCGTATTGTCGATTCACATCGGCGAATGAGTTACGGTACGGCGAAGCGGGTCCCAGAGAGTGGTCAAAGAGTCTAGTGAGGAAGAAAATGGTGACGACTAAGGCTAGGGCGGCAATCTGGTGGATGCGGGTGCAGAAAGTGGCGTTGTGGTGAGGGTGCGAGGGGAAGAATCTCGTGCTTTTGTTTGCAGCGTTTATGCTCGCCATTGTTCCCAATAAGCATTCACTCCAAGTTCATTTCGGGTCCAATGGATTTGAGAAGGTCCGACTCGAGTCTAAAATCTGGACAGTCCAAATGGTTAACTGTGGGTCTACTTTGGAGTTTGGATCATTAGGCTCAAAATATCCATTCTGGGCGTGGTATTCGATGATGTGGTGGTGTGGGTGTTTTTCTTGGTGTGGTGGTGCGGGCGGCGATGTGATGGTTGTTTTTGTTATTATTACAGCGGTGGTCGTGGTGGTGATGTGTCTGACAATGGTGGTGTTGTTGTTCAAGCGGCGACGATGTCTGTGACCAATAATTGATGTGACGAATTGTCTGTGACCAACTATTTGGTCGTTCTGTGACATGTGACCAAGTGTATTGAGATTGGGGAACGGGTGCAGCGGATGGGACGAAGTGTCTGTGACCATCTATTTAGCTATTTGGTCAATATGTGACATGTGACCAAGTATTGGTGATGTACTGGGATTGGGGGGGACGAGTGTTTGGGTGTATGTGACCATCTATATGTTAACTGTGACCTTAATAGTCTTTACTTTGTGACTGAAAATACATGTGACCAACAAATATAAAATATTTTTTTATCCATGACCAATGAAGTCAATTGTGGCCTATAAACTTTTTTGGTCTGTGACCTCGAAATAATTCGTCACCAATTAATTTGATAAATTTTTTGATCTGTGACCAAACGAAGTCAATCGTGACCTAAAACTTTTTTAATTTGTGACCTCGAAATAACAATTAATTTGATAAGCTGTGACCTGAAATTAATTTTTAGCTAATTAATAAGATATCTGTGATCAAATAGCAAAATTAAATATTTAATTAATTAATAAAAAGTAAAAACCTGATTGTTGTAATTTAGAATTTTAGCACCTGATTTTTGCAAATGTCAAAGTTAATACCTGATCTATGATTTTTTCCCCTCTAAAAATGTAGCCCAAGATTAAAGGCCTAAGATGAGAGTCCAATCGAGGAACCCAAGACAAAGGCCTAATAGGAATCAGTTTAAAGGCTCAAGATGAAAGCCCAATTGGGGGGTCTAAGATAAAGGTCTAGTAAGAATAATTAATAAAGGTAATAGAAACCCAAGGATAAGGAAGCGTCATGGCCCAGCTTGCAGAACGCACAGAGGCTGAGCGAATGAAGGGCCATGCAATCGCCCAGAGTGATGATCTAGTTATCGCTCAAACCTTCGAAATCGCCCAGGGTGGAATACATCTAAAACATTATGGCCAACTAATCCAGCAGTTATGGAAGCAGTTATTAAACGAATTCGACATGCCCCACGACTTAAAGATAGGCAGTTAAAAGGCAAGAGTGATGGCGACGGTTATGAGGTAACTCCTCCCCAACAAATCGGTTGTTATGAA
>CAIGRQ010274695.1:0-21571 GCA_903798375.1 Fraxinus sp. D2006-0159
ACCACTCGAGGAAAGAAAAAAAAATAAAAAATTAAAGGCTGCTGCCGCAGCGAGCAGCGGCCTGCTCGCAGCAGCAAGCCTCTGCCGAAAGCGACTGCTGCGGCAGCAGCCTGCTGCCGGAAGGGGAAGGGGGAGGGGCGGGGGCGGGGGGAGAGAAAGAGAGGGGGAGGGGGAGAGAGAGGAGGGGGAGAAGGGGAGGGAGTGATTGAAAAATTTGGGTTAGAAAATTTTATATTACCTGAATTTTGAAAAATAAAGTTTGGTCCCTGATTTTTGCATTTTAAACTTTAAATCCCTGGACCCATGTAATTTCCTCTTTTGTAATAGGGCAAATCCGATTCTTTCCGCCTACCAGCTGAGGGCTAAATGGATCAATAGTGTTGTTGCCCATATACAGGCCCATTCAACTCGTTAATGGGCTGATAAAAAAATCCACATTTTTTTAACAAATAATAAAAAAAATTACACACTAAGCGTTTGACACCCATTTTTGGAAAAAAAAAATGAATTATGGAACAATGATTGATGAAAGAATGTGTGGTTGAAAAGTAATGAAAAGTTTTATATGTGTGTAATATTATTTTATTTGAAGGATGTGTGATTGAAATGAAAATGAGAATGAGTGTCAAACATGGCCTAAAAATGGAAACCGACTGAGGTTGGCCTAAGCTCCCCTCAAATCCACCACCATATAATAGTGTCAGAAATATGCAGAGTAAGGGGTGAGTTTCACGCATCAGTTTGTTGATCGTGATCTCACATGCTAATCCCTACGAGTGCCCGTAGTAGGTCATGTGTTCTACTTAGACCAATCAGTATATTGTCTTAAAAGTCTAAACTTTTGCGTTCTCTTCAATTTTATTCTCAACATAAATTTTATAAAATACATTGTATAACTTAATTCATGTAATATGTGGTGTATTATTATTATGTGAAGATAAGTTCTTTAAGGCCATCTCCGGCGCTGCACCAAACTAAAATTCATCTGCAACCATTACACAAAAACTTATACCAAATAAACATTGTTTATCTTCTCGTTTTTTATTCTTAGTAATATATTATATGGAATATTATTTATTTATTTATTTTAGAAATATATAAATTACTAAATAAATAATTACGTTAAATTAAGGAAAATATTAAATTCATTAATAAATACATTATTAAAATATAGTACAATTAAAAAACATATTAAATTACTAAATATGAACTCGAAATATCATTACAATTTAATTCTCGAAATTCGTATGTTCTTCCCACAAATGATCGATTAATGCATTTCGAAGTGTAATGTGAGCATTTTTATCCTCGATTTGTCTATGACGAGCAATGAATTCTTGATTTAAATGCAAATAATGGGTGTGTTTGACTCATATTATTTTGAAAGAATGTATTCCGGAATAGTAAATTGATGAAGAATGTGCAGCTGAAAAAGAAGGAAAAATTATTGATGTGATGAAAAATATTATTTTATTGAAAAATGTATGATTAAAAATAAGTATGGGAATGAGAATGAAAATTTTAATGTGTACCAAACATGGACAATATATTTCGTGTTAACTATAAATAATCATGTTAGTTATATTTTAAATTTTTTTATTCTTATTTTAATTAATTCAGTAATAATTATTTTTAACATTTCAAATTTAATTTAAATGCAAATAATAATACTAATAATATCATTTATGATGATGATGATGATGATGATGATGATGATGATGATGATGATGATGATAATAATTATATTAAAAATTATATAACAAAAATAACACAAATACCTTTCAAAAATACTTTTGGCAAATTAAAAGAAAGGGCAAATTGAATTTTACAACATTTTGAAAAAATGGTGCAAAGTGAATAGTCCAAAATGGTGCAAAGTATGGCGTTCCATTGGAGTACCTTTGCACCAAAATTTGGTGCAATTGTGTCTCCATTGGAGATGGCTTAAGAAGAGATCTAAAAAAAAAATTACAACTTAATACAATATTGAGTTTACTCTTATTTACAGCTGGACTCACTTGAAAGTTGAAACGATATATAGCCCCTGTTTGTTTCCCATTTGTTGTTCATTTCTAGAAAAATTGTTACCGTTGCACAATAAAACCGCCGAAATATTTGACTAGCATGTGTGTTAGTGGGGCCCAATAATTTGAAAAAAAATGTAAAATTTTTCATTTTATCCTGAAAGTAATGTAGGCCAAACATGGGCATAACAAGAGTTGTTATATATGTTTGATTTGACAAGAGTCGTAAATTATCTTCTCGTTGAAACTTTCTATGCGCATGTCATTCTTTGTTTCATCGACTTATTTTATTATATAAAGACTTCAATTTTCTTATTTTCGAATACAAGTTCACAATTCATTGGCCGAAACATCATACATCGACCACAGAAGCCTCGACCAATGCTTAAATAAGTCACAACCGGAAATATGGACGTTTATTACATATAAATGATTGAATTGTGTCCTACTGCCTTTGAATTTTTCTAGTTAAATTGACTAATTACCAAACCTCACAAGTCATAAAACGTGTTTAGACTTTGGTACCGTTCAATTAGCCGAAAAAAACACGCTTCAATGAAAAATAAACTTAAATTTAATTTACCCAATAATTTTCAAATCAGAAGAAAACTTCAATATAATTTAATTTAAGACCTTACTGTCTGTAAGGGCAACAATGACTTGGAAATATTATATGTATAGGGATTGGGTAAATCACTTTTAATCACATATTTCATCAACTTTTATTTGAGTATGTTAAAACTTTTTTCAAATTGTTTGTCAAATAATCCCTAATTGACCATTTTAAAATGAGAAAATTGCACGAGGGGTTCAACTCAATGTCATGCAACAACTTAGTAATCTATAGTGACAGATTCAATGACATGCTCAATGATAGGAGATACACGTGTCAATACATGATTGGACATTATGAAGAAAAAAACTTATAGGGCTGCCGACACACTCGTCACCCACCCTTGTCAAGAATCACGTTACATGTGCAATCTAGTTTGGTAATATTGATTGAAAATTCCTACTTGTTACTTGAATTTTGACAACACGGTCAATGACTATCAATGATTATCCAAAAAGGCTTCCTAGTGGATTTCTTGTCAACGCGAACACCTCCTAACCTATTTGAAACCTTCAAGAAATTGTCTTGAACAAGAACGGTGAGAATGTGAACTAAGAAGATTCCACCTCCCTCCTTTCAAATTTCACTATCGTCGTCTTATAATTCAGTTTATATATATAATGGCCGTTCAACTACTGCTGCAACAAAAGTCAAGATAATAGTTCCATTAAAATAAATAAAGTAAAAGGGCGCCAGCCCACTATTTGCGAGAGTTCGCGTATTTAATTCAGTATTTGAAAATGATGGCTGCTTTGCTCATCATCCTCACCATCAAATCATTTGTCTACAAATCTTTACCACCCTCCAATGGTGACCATTCTTTCTAAACGTCCGGGTTTTATCTAAATTCAAAGCCCATTTTTCAAACTGCAAAATATCTGCAGCACCTGTAAGTATTCAATACATATTTATTTCCATATAATTCTACTTTCTCGGTGACCCTTTTTGTTGTTAAGAATGTTTTATACTTTGTCGTTTTTTTTTTTTTTTTTAATTTTAATATTGGGTTCTGTAACTTATACTTTCGGCTTCAATATTCTTTATTTGTCTGTTCTTTGTTTAAACTTTCAGCTTTTTAGAGGGGTTTTTCTGGTTTAGTTGAAAATTGACTTTTTTAATTTTCATTTACGAATATTAGCTATGTTGATTTTATTTGAAACAGTTGTTGAGTGTAGATTTCATTTATGTTGATCTATAAGGTGGGAGACAAGTGTTAAGATATTTGACAATCTTGGGAAAATGGGCGTTCTTGAGAGGTCCCAGCCAACTTCTGCTAAAAGTGGAGCAAGTTTAATTTTGTGTTTATGCTGGTGTTTGATGCTTATAGTTGCAGATAGCCAACAAACGCATCCCGTGGAAGGTGACTATATTGTTCTTCATCTACTTTTGAGTTACTTTAACATGCTCATTTCAGATTTTTGTAATTCGCAATTATGTTCACTATTTGGATCATATTTTGTATTATGTGCTATTACTTGTCTCTCTGAGCCGGGCAAAAAGGCCCTGAATGGTGTGAAGATACGATGAAGATCATGATTGTCCAGTTCATTACCTTTTTTTTTTCTTTTTTTTTTAATTCTAGGACTTTTGCTTAATCAGATTTTTAACAAAACAAGTAATGTTTTAATTTTATTTTTTTTGTTATCTAGCTTTTGAGGGCTAAACAGTAAATCATATGTAAATCAAGGCTTCTTATTGTTTTGAACATTATTGATAATTAACTTATTGAATTGAGAATTTTCCGATATTTTACAAAAGTTTAAGTTAGGTTGCTTTAGTCTGGTCATTTTGTATTGATTTTCGCTTTATAGGTTAATAGGCAAGCATTCTTTGATTTTAAATATGACAACATAATGTTCACCAGCCTCTCAAAATATCACTATTTACTTGTTAAGATTTGGGTTCATCTTAAAAGGTCAACCTTATTAAGACTAACCCAAAATCTTTATTAATTGGTCTGTGGTAACATCATTTATCGATGTGAGATATATATCCCTTAACACGTCCCCACAAGATGGTGGCTCATTTGAGCAGATCAATTTTGAAATCCACGTGCTCATTTTTAGAGTATTAACGGGATCGAATCGCTCGTTGGAGCATAATGGGCCCTGATACCATGTTAAGATTTGAGGTTCCATCTTAAAAGGTCAATCTTATTAAGAGGAGTAGCCCAAAATNTGGAGCATAATAGACTCTGATACCATGTTAAGATTTGAGGTTTCATCTTAAAAGGTCAACCTTGTTAAGAAGAGTAGTTCAAAATCTTTATTAATTGGTCTGTGTCAACATCATTTATCGATGTGGGATATATATCCTTTAACATTACTTGCATTAATAACAAGACATAATGCTGTTGCTCTGGGGAATGTCTAACAAATAAAATTGAATTGTTTCTCCAATAACTTGGATATAACCGAGGTTGCTTTGATCAAGAACTACTCATATTCCAAGCATTAATAAGAAAAGAAAGTGTGCAACTATTTTACCACTAGTTACGTCTAAAATGAACGAAGAATAAGTTTGTGTTTAATTCAGGCCTCATTTGGATGACAATGCCAGCATTGAAATACGCAGATATCAGTTACTAGTAATTTTTATATGCCCTTGTTTGAGCCCCATTTTGGCAAAAAAATAAAAATAAAAAATGCATTTTTGAATAGTTTTTTGTTGGAGATTGCGTGGTTAACAAGTAAGGAAAGCTATTTGATTTACATGTAATATCATTTTATAGGAGAATGTGTGGTTGAAAATGAATTTTTAAAAAAATGATTTTTTTTTTTTTAAAAAAGGGGGCCAAATATAGGCATAATGTCTGTGTTTGTTAGTACTGTAAGATTGTTGATAAGAATCCCAATTTACTTTATTTCTGGTACAACCTAATTCTTTGGAGAATGATAATGAAGGATTTCAAGTTCTCATTCATAGATTATTTACTAAATATGTAATTCTTATCTGCATTAACCAGTGACCCTCCTCTACCCGCATTTGAGATGCTTACCATTAATGGGTTTTTAAAACCTAATGTAATTGAATATCTGATTAAGACTTTTACTAAGCTAGGTATGCAAACACGGAATTTAAGACTTTAGTAATGAGATACCCTATATACATCATTCAAATGGGCCCCTTTCTCGACGCCCAAACATTAACTATGTCAAAACATGAGTTTTGTGATGTATTTTGATATAAGATCACAACCTGTCTTTAATATTTTCTGCAGTGAATGCATTGCGAATCATCAAGAGAAGTTTGACAGACCCATATCGGAATCTTCGCAACTGGACCAAGGGGGATCCATGTAATTCAAACTGGACAGGGGTTTTATGCCATAACACAACAATGAATGATGATTATCTTCATGTCAGAGAATTGTATGATTATAGTCCTTCCCTTTTTTGCTGTATCGTAGGTTGTAACATAAAATCTATTAAATGTACTCTGGACTTTTATTGCTTCCAAATTATTTTAATACATATCTGATTCTGCATTGGTTGGCATCAAAATTCATCTTCATAAGTAAAAGATTATCTTTAGGGACATACTTTAGTAGGCTGACTTTTTGGGTCATACTCACGAGATCAACATGAGGGATGTATAAATGTTCCTGCTCGGTAATATGGTGTGGAGAAATCAAGGCCATTGACTCTTAGTAGTAATGTTGAGGCACGGGATCCAAATAACCTAGCTGGTGATGAACAAGTGATAAATCTGATGGGAGGAAAAATCATCGATTGACCACATTTTCCCATGTCTACCTCATTGAGTTTAGTGGTGACTGCTGGGTATGTCATACAATATAGAGCTTTATGTTATCACATTTTTAGTTGCATACTGCCATGGAAAGGACCATAGCTGACAAAGTGACAACGGCATGCCTGACATATAGCTCTTGTATACTGTGCAGGATAAATTACATTAATCTATTATTGTTGTGGAATACTGATACTTACATATATTAATTACCTTGCTATCATCTTAATGTTTGGGAAAAAACTATTTAGATTTCTGTTATATGGGAACCGTACATATAAAGAACCCTTCAAATTTAACTGAATGAGTGTATGACCGGTGCCTGAACAATACTGCCTTCATTTTTTGTTTTCACCAACAGGTTACTACTAAATATGAATATATCAGGAAGCTTATCTCCACAACTTGGTCAGTTATCTTATTTGAAGATACTGTAAGTTAGATAACAATACACCATTCTTTTTCTATTTGTGCTCATATTTTTTTCCCCATATTTTACCTTGTAATTTGCTCTACCTGTCACCTTTCTTTCCTTTTTATTTAGTTATTTTCTATTTTTTTCGAAGGGACGTCATGTGGAACAACATTACTGGGAGTATACCCAAGGAGATAGGAAGCATTAAAACGTTAGAATTGTTGTAAGTTGAAGCAGCTCTTTGCTCAATTTTCCTTTTCACTATTCCATTTTAAAATATATGACTTATTCTGCTTTGCTTAATTTTTGACTGAATGCTCATTTGAAGTGAGTAAACCTTATAAGTCCTGCTACGTAATCCATTATATTAACTTCTAATTCTCGACTGTGGCTTCACCATGATTTAAACCATTATGTTTTTACTTGTGGTTTCCTTTCTCTGGTTCCAGGCTTCTTAATGGAAATCAACTGACAGGTTCCTTGCCCGATGAGATTGGTTTTCTTCCTAACTTGAACAGGATACAAATTGACCAGAACCAAATATCTGGATCTATACCCACGTCATTTGCTAACTTGACCAACGCAAGACACTTGTAAAGATTATTCTTCATTTCTGAGCTTCTGTTGTTTCTTTTTAGATTATTCTACCTGTTTCAGAGATATCCTCTTTGACATTTATCAATACATTTTCATTTTTAATTCTTATTATATGAGCAGCCACATGAATAATAATTCACTTAGTGGGCAGATACCACCAGAGCTGTCCCGACTTCCAAATCTCGTTCACCTGTGAGTTGAAGAAATGAATAATAATTCACTTAGTGGGCAAATACCACCAGAGCTGTCCAGACTTCCAAATCTCGTTCACCTGTGAGTTGAAGATCTTAATCTTTTGAGCCTTCCACTGCTTCTTGAACATCTGATTTTAGTTGATGACCTAAAATCGTGCAGGTTACTTGACAATAACAACTTATCGGGATATCTTCCACCAGAACTTTCTGAAATGCCGAATTTGCTAATACTGTATGCATTCTTGCTTCATTAGAAACATTTACTTTTGTTATTCATGCTGGGATTTTTCTGTAACAGCCAGCATGTTTTAGTTTAAACATTTTTTTTTTTGCTTTCTTGGTTTATAATATAATATTTATCTGTTATTGATCAGTGCTATTAGTTTAGAACTAAAAGAAGCATTGCTTTCTTAGCAAATGAAAAACTTTGAATCGTGAACCTGTAAACTAATTTTTAAGAGGAACAAAATGAATTATATTTTCTGTTTCTTTCTGAAAGATAAACCATGGGGCTATAGTGTGTGCAAGAGGATGGTGGAGTTCTGCATGTAATATTGTCGAAGACTAGTACGCCAAAAGTTTCATGATGAATAAGTTGCACATTAGTGCAGTACTGTGCGTGAGAATGAAGTTTCACTGTTATTCTGGTCATTCTTATGATTGAAATCTTGAATATTCATAAGTTGTATAGCACTCTCTGAAGACTTCACAGGAATCATAATAAAATTACTTATTTTGTTGTAAAAGTTATTCTATTTTCCATAGAAGTTGATGAAGCTAAAGTTTGCCACGTTAAGGATATCAAGCTTATGCATGTCCTACCAATTGAACAAGTGACCATTTAGTGTAGCCTATCATGACGCTAACTGGAACTTAAGGTTGTAATAGATAGTAAATTCTTGAGAACATGCATTCCAGAACTATAAAAATATTGCATTGATGGTGGGATATGCTTGGGATAGTGATAAAGAAAACTCTGGCGAACTTTTTCTTGTTAAGTTGAAGAGACACATGGCTAATGGCTTCTCTGCCTATCAGAATGGATCTGTGCCACTTGCGTACGAGCATGATTAAATGAAACCGTAACATGACTGGTGAGAACCAGTGTTGGAGCCATGACCTTTGTCTTCCTAGACAGCTAGGCAGTTGCTTATCTTGTCCAATTTCTGCATTCATTATCATCTTTTAATTCCAGTTTATTTATGGTATAAAACTTATCTACTTTTTACCATCCATTTGCAAGTTATAAATATTGAACATATGAATCTAATTGAAACAAATTCAGTCATTATGAAATCAGACAGTCTGTGATTTGGAAAAATAACATTCTCGTATAAATCATTCTAAAATAAATAAAAAAACCTTGAAATAGAAGTTATATCTATTGCCAGTAGTACAGATGCCTACTGCAGTCATCCCAAATACTAGATTCACCATTCTGGGGGGAAGTTAGTATTTGCTTTTGACTTATGGGGATTGTTTGAAGAATGAAACAAGAATTTTCTGTATTTCTTGATTGAATTGTACACACTTATTATGCCCTATTTATAGTACAACAATAAAAAGAAAAAGAAAAAATAATCTTCTAATTTAGGATACAAGAAATTAGCCTAACAATCAACCTAAGTTATGAAAAGATTTAATCAATTTTATATCAATCATGATTAATCATACATCATCATGATCAATCATATATCAATCATGATTAATCTCTAGGATTTTTATACTCCCCTCAAATTGGATCATAGATGTTGATCACAGCCAACTCGCAGATGAGATTATCAAAATTGTGCCTTGGTAATATTTTGGTGAAGATGTCCGCAGTCTATTCTTTTGTAGGAACATAAGTCATATAAATAACTTCGTCTTCCACCTTTTCTTAGATGAAATGTCGATCTACTTCTATATGCTTAATTTGACCATATTGAACAGTATTGAGAGAAATGGTGATTGAGGCGTTGTTATCACAATAGAATTTGATCGGTAATCTTGCAGTGACTTATAGTTCTTCTAAAAGTTTCTTTAACCACAATCCTTCACACAACCTTTTTGCAACAGCTCTGAACTCAGTGTCAACATTGCTTCTGGCTACTACATCCAATTTCTTACTTCTCCAAGTGACTAAGTTTCCCCATACAAAAGTGCAATATCCATAAAGACCATGAAGAATGAAATAAGAATTTTCAGTATTTCTTGATTAATTGTACACACATTACACCCTATTTATAGTACAACAATAAAAAGAAAAAAGAAAAAAAGAATCTTTTAATTTACGATACAAGAAATTAGTCTAACAATCAACCCAAGTTATGGAAAGATTTAATCAATTATATATCAATCATGATCAATCATACATCAATCATGATTAATTTCTAGGATTTCTATATTGTTCTAATAAAATATGACAAGATATTCAATGACAAGAAATAGTTATACAAAGAAATGAAAAATATTCCTTTATTGACAATCTTTGATTATGGAAATTGACATCCATGCAGTATCCTGCTACGATCTTGGCTCTATGTGACAGATAAAGTAGAATACATTATTTTCTTTATGAGAAATGACCAAATAGATAGGAACTTTTGTTTTCTTGTGCTGAGCAACTTAAAGATAGAGTACAAGGGCCAGTTGGGGGCATGCTGTCGAGTGAAATTTTGTGTTCTCCTGTCATTTAGTTCTGTAGATTTACCATGAATAACTCTACTCTTTTCTCCAGTTGGCCTTTTCCTTACCAAAAACTGAATTTCCTTGATCTCTTTGAGAGCTGATCGGGAGACCAATGTAATACTCACCTATTTTTCTAGTTACAGATTTTGATATAATTATACATGCATGGAATATATGAAATCGTATTGATTTATCAGTCTCTTGTTGGTATAAAGCTACAAATTTAGCTACAATGAGTTTCTCATATAGCAAAATGTGCATGCACATATTCAATGCATGGTAGGAGACCATTATATTACTTATAATCAATTTCTCAAACAAACACATGCATGATGCAAGACCAAAATGTTCAAATTTTGTCTGTCTCAACAATGGCAGCAGGCTTATCCTGAAATAGCTCTCAATTATGTATATACACTCATCTTTACCTTTACAAAAAGTTCAGAAGCCTTTTCAAATCTGCTTCACCTGCTCTTCTTGAATGTCTTTCATTGTTGTCTTTGTTCTGTGCCACAGTTCCTTATGTCCCTTGCTCCATTCTAACTTTCTAAGATTGGGTCTTCCAATATTTTTTTTTTTCTGACTAATAAATATTCTTTGTCAATATGCTATTTGTTTTTGTTTGTCTTAATTTATTTTATTTTTTAAGAACATCATCTATATTACTTTGAGGATTGACTGGTAAAAATCACCACACATGCAACTAAGTTGTTCATGTTATTTTAGCTTTGTTTTTCAGTATCTATATTACTTTTGAGGATTGATTGGTAAAATTCAGTGCACACGGAATGTATGTATTACTTTTTCTTACTTTATATCTACTTCTTGTTCTATATCTTTTTGTTTCAGTCAACTAGATAATAACAAATTCGGCGGGAGCGAAATACCTTTTTCGTATAGCAACATGTCTCATCTGTTGAAAATGTAAGTGCATTAAATCATCATTTCTGCTCTAAATTATGGTTTATGGTGGCTATTCTACCATGATAAATATCCCAAAGTCATGGAACTTTTGTCTCTAAAATGTGTATATCTACTCAACTTGGAAACTGTTTATCTTTTTGCGAAAACTCTATAATTTCAATCAAAGACGGACCCATTCATGGGAACTAGGTACATGTAATACAAGTTATTCGAGCTAGGATTGGTGATAGTTTGTTATTTTGTTGGCTGTTTCAGGAGTCTAAGAAACTGCAGTTTACAAGGACCAATTCCTAACTGGAGCAATATGCCTTCTATTGCATATATGTAAGTCATCATGCACAAGGTTTTAGTATGTTGATCACTAATCACTACGGACATATCGTTATGGTGTCAAGTGCCGGCTTTTTATTTGAACTATGGGATTTCCCTGTTTTAAGTGGCATGTACTTAGTTGTGGTGAATATGAATGGTGATGAAGAAGTATATATTTGATTTCTTGACAATTTTTTGGTTATTGAGTTTCGAGTTAGTATACTTGTTAATTGGGGTTCTAATATTGATCATGCTCTCCATTCAGAGATTTGAGCCTAAACCAGCTTAATGGATCGATACCAGCAGGCGACCTTTCTGAGAATATCACTACTATGTGAGCACTCAATTTCTGATTGTTTTGCTAATTCTTTTGTATTACCTCAAAACTACGTTTCTAATTTTACTTAAAAAGGGATTAAGTTTCCACATTTTGGAATTGAACGCGTTGAATTCTAATTATGCAGTGATCTATCCTACAACAATCTAAATGGGACTATCCCTGACAGCTTTTCTAGGCTTCCCTATCTGCAGAAATTGTGAGCTTTCTTCAATTTTATGTACTGAAAATAATTGTCTTAAATTTATGTTCTCTTGTTTCCCAGTTGGCATTCACTTGTCTACTTAGCACCCTAGATTTAGCTCTCTTGTTTCTTACCTCAAAATATATTTGTTGAATTAAAGATATTTTATTCTGCAAGTGCAGGTCATTGGCAAACAATTCACTGAGTGGTTCTGTCCCATCCACCATTTGGCAAAATAGGAATCTTAATGAATCCGAGAGACTGTTATTGTAAGATTCATATGGGAAAGAAATTCCTTCCTCCCCCCTCTCTCCACCTGGGGAAAGGAATTTACCCTCTCCCCCCACCACACGAGTTTTTGAGTTTATTATCTGACATGGGATCATGCTGAAACAAATTGAATACCAGTTTCAATATTTTAATTAGACTGGAAACTTTATGGCCTAATAGGAACAGACTGAAAAAATTCTTATTTATCTATGAACTTATGATGTTACACTTCTTTATATTGCAGGGATTTTCAGAACAATAATTTTTCAAATATAGCTGGGCCTGGCAGTCTTTCCCTCCCTCTGAATGTTACCATTAGGTTTGTCCCTTCCCATCATCTGCAGTGACATTTCCCTGTTCTAAAAGAAACAAATTTCCAGATAAAAATAAAAATCCTGGTTGTATAACAGAGATAATTAAGGGTTGTCTCAGCAAGTGATATCTGGTGATGTAATTTTCTCATTCGGCCTTTTCTTATTTATATGACAATTGCAGCCTCCGAGGAAATCCAATATGCTTAAGAGGAAACCTTGTTCAGTTCTGTGGATCCCAAGACGAAGGTTTCGGCAATATCTTGAAGAAAACAGATGCCAGTGCGTGTTTACCGTCATGCCCACCTCCTTATGAGTTAGCCCCACCATCTCCCAATTCACCTTGCTTTTGTGCTGCACCTCTGCTGGTAGGATATCGCTTGAAGAGTCCCGGGTTTTCAGATTTTCGCCCATATGTTGATGGATTCGAGGAATACTTGAGTACTGGTATGAATTTGAGTATTTATCAGCTCGACATTGATTCAGCTGAATGGCAAGAGGGACCTCGACTGAGAATGTACCTGAAGATTTTTCCGGCGTATGTTAACAACAGCACATTTGTATTTAATAAAAGCGAGGTCAAACGAATTCGTTGGTTGTTTAGTGGATGGCATATTCCTGATAGCGAAGTGTTCGGACCTTATGAGCTTCTCAACTTCACACTTCTGGGTCCTTACAGAGATGGTCCGTCTCCTTTCTCATTTGCATGTTTACTCTTGAATTATATGAACGAAAGGTAGTACTGTAATCATGGTATTTGCTTTATCTTCGTTGGAAGAAATGGCTTATATCTTCTAAAGTTAGGACTTCTACATAGATAATTTTCCAAAAAGAGATTTTAAGGGAAGAATGTACTCTGCTAACTTTGTGGCAAACATCATAGTGAATTTGGAGAACATGTGGCATTTTCTGTTCATTTAGAAGTAAAACATTTTTGCATGTTGCTTACACGGAGTGGTGAGGATTCTCCTGCCACTGTGTAACAGGTTGAAAATGAGACACTAATCAAATTGTGTTTTCGAATTTTGAATGGGTCAAGCTTTGACCTGTAATTTGTTTAAATATTAAGATACTGTTACTTTTGGGTTAAAAACATGGTTATTTGACTCGTCTACCTATTACATATTTGTTGAAGCATGATTATTATACTTTTCTGTTTTGCCTTTATTTTATTATCGTGTTCCTGTATACATACATATATGCACACACACCTGTATTCTTTTGTACACGTGGGAAGATCTTGTATACTATTTGGCTGCTTGTCATTGATATGGATCCTAAACTAGGGTAATTTTTTCATCAAAACACAAATTAAGCTCATTTGGCAATAATCTATCTGTACGCTAACGTTCTATATAGTAAGAGAAGTCAAATTTACTTTTGCATAAACTCACTTTCAAGATGCTCTTAACTCTTGGCTTTGTTGCAGAATCATCCTCATCTTCATCTGGTATAAGCAAGGGAGCACTAGCTGGGATCATACTAGGGACAATAGCTGGATCAGTTACCCTATCCGCCTTTGTGGCGCTTCTCATCTTGAAAATGCACATGAAGAAACATCGTAGAACTTCAAAAAGACGTCCATGTGAGTATCTTCCTGAATTCGGAGGTATTAGTAGATACATATATATCTTCACCATTGTGTCACGACTTCTAGAGTCTACTTTGAAAATCTTGTTATCAGACTCTTTGCAAAGTGTATTCATGCCATTGATTCTGCAGGAAAGATGCATTGTGCAATATAAAAACTTCTGAAGTATTATTGTGGCATCGGCTTACAAAGAATGCACTTGTTAGTTCAAATTACTGAATTTGATATTGAATTGATTGCCCTTACATAATTGATGATTTTTTACTAATTCAATGCGGTATAGGTTAGGGTTTTGTAAGTCAGATGGGCAGCATGTATCGTTCCTCACTGGCTGATTGCGGATGATAAAATTTTCAATAAACCTAAACATTGACAGCTTTGGAAATATGCTCTCCATTTTCCTCAAGATTTTTACCTTTCCTTTGGAGTCAAAAATCGTCTTTAGTGTTGTTTATGTTTAACCACACTAAAGGACTACTTTTTTATTAAATTTTACACGTATTTACAGGTATAACCAAGAAACATGGTATGACATTTAGCTCTAAAAACAAAGGTACACTGCAGAGGATTGCATTAAATGAAGTAAAATAAACGTAAAAGAAGACCCCAAGTCATTAATTCTTGTTGCTATGATGGTGAAATTTTTAAAGTAATATAAATCCTGCAAACATGTGCAGTAATGAATTTGCCAGTTTTTCAGTATGGGAGTGTTCTAAAATCTTGCAGAGTGCATTTGTTTGAAAACTCATATAGAGTAAGAGGAAATTAGTCTTATTACTCATTTCGAGAATTTAGTTTTTTCCATTAGACTCAATGTGTTGTATGCTATATGATTAAGCACTCTGGTGTCAAATTCTTCTGTACCACATTACATGGCAGAACTTTATTTTCCCTTTCCTATTTTACATTTCTTTATCTTAATCAGCAGAAAAACGTAGATATATACACGTGTACACACAACACAGAATTATACACACACACATGCATGCACACACATACACACTTTTATTTATACATTTTTGATGACCTAAAGAGGGAGAGTCTTTATTCAACTAATTGAATATCTAATTACATTGTATGTAGCATCAAGGATTTCCATCAGAATCGATGGTGTGAAAGATTTCACTTATGGTGAAATGGCACAGGCAACAAATAATTTTGCAAACTCAAGTATTGTTGGACAAGGAGGTTATGGAAAAGTTTACAAAGGTATTCTTGCTGATGGAACAGTTGTGGCCATAAAGCGGGCTGAGGAGGGATCATTACAGGGTGAAAAGGAGTTTCTCACAGAAATAGAACTATTGTCAAGGTTACATCATAGAAACCTCGTGCAATTGATGGGATATTGTGACGAAGAAGGTGAACAGGTACTCCAATAAGAAATTTAGTTTATCTACAGTTGGTCAAAAGTAAACTCTGCAACGTTGATTGGAGTTCGAGTGTTCACTTCAGTGGTTCAATTTCTGATTTTTATATAAGATCGTTCCCTTAACTAATAATAGGCCTATTTGGTTTGGATTGGAGGTTTTAGCAGATTCTTGGCATCCTTCATTCTCTTTATAATTTTGAAGCTCTCTCCTTAAGATCGAGTGTTATATAATATCAGGTTGGATACATAACTTAGCTCAAAATGAATCTATTATAAACTTTGGATGTGTTATTACAGGATTAGGCGGTAGCACATGTTTACCAAAGCTTAAAAAGTTCACTTGTAACTAACGAGGTTTTAAAATAACTTCTTTTATTGGTTACAAGTTGGAAATAAGTAAATTATTTAATTTTAAGCTTAGCCAACCAATGTTTAAAACTGCGGTAGCGCTGACACTAATGGAGAGAAAAAGTTAAGTAGCTAACAAAGATCATGAGATTTCTTCCGCTCCCTACAAGAAACAACCTGATAAAAATAAGGGTTTATTGGAAGAAAAGTATGATTGGGCCACAACACAAAGTATTGACATTTCATTTCAAAAGACTACTTTCTTAAATAGTTTCTCCCCTAGGTCTTATGTTTACTGTGCTTTTCGTCATGCAGATGTTGATCTATGAGTTCATGTCTAATGGTGCCTTGAGAGATCACCTATCTGGTAATTCATTCTTTTGCAAATCGACCTTTTGCGTTTATTTCTTCAATTTTCATGATCTTGGTCTGTGCTCGTGTCTAACAAGTATGAGACTGCAGATTAGAAACATTGAAATTTCAACACTTCTCCAAACTAGATAACATGCGTACCCACATACACACTAAATAACATGTAAATCGTATAATGTGCAAAAGACAAACTTTTGTCGCCTATAATTTAATCCAACTTTTTATTTTATAATTATATTTGATTCCAAAAGTGTTCTTAAGCTTGTGTTCCTCAAGTCCTTAACAAGTCCGTTAAGTGTTGCGTGTACAAAAGTAGAAAAGCAACAGAAACATTTTGCTGCTTTAACAAGACTTTTAATGTTTGAGATTTGCAGGGAAGTCCAAATTGCCTTTGAGTTTCGCTATGAGAGTAAGAATTGCACTGGGTTCAGCCAAAGGCATTCTTTACCTACATACAGAAGCAAATCCTCCAATATTTCATCGGGATATCAAGGCAACCAACATATTACTGGACCCTAAGTTTACCGCAAAGGTTGCTGATTTTGGACTATCACGGTTAGCTCCAGTTCCTGAGCTTGAAGGAGGTGTGCCTTCTCATGTATCAACAGTTGTAAAGGGGACTCCGGTAATGTTATTTACAAGAGAGTTTGAAGTATTTTTTTCGAAAATGCATGCAGCATACAGTTATTATTGTCTCTCTTGTTTTCCTATTTCAATATCATGATGAGCAAAATAAATTTACTCATCCCTCAAAATATGCATGACCAATCACTGCAGGGATATCTTGATCCTGAGTACTTTTTAACGCACAAGCTGACGGACAAAAGTGATGTTTACAGCCTTGGCGTTGTTTTTCTCGAACTGTTGACAGGAATGCACCCTATTTCACATGGGAAAAACATTGTTCGGGAGGTAATGTATCATTGCGGCCATTTTTCTCATAGTTAAATAGAATAAGTAGTAGTTAAGCAAGCAAAGCCAGCCTGACCTTCCCTCTCTTCTATTTCATTGTTCTTTTCTTTTCTCGTTATTGTTGTTTCTCTTTAATGTTTTAAAACCTGGCTTGGGCATTGACTTGGAAGAGGTAAAGAGTGGAGTGCCAAAGAATATAATGGTGATCCAATGGAATGTTAGAAGTAATTAATAATGAAATTTACTAACACAAGTTTATTTTCATCAACATGATAACAAAAAACCAAATATTAAGGTAGCATGACACATTTCAAGGCTTACAAAATTATCACTTTTCAGAAAAAAATTGCATCCACAAGGCTGTTTAACAGGTCAACCTGGCAGGCCGGTTCTCTTAATATATTGAAGACAAAAGTTTTTTGGTCTGTCTATGCAGGTCAACATTGCATATCGTTCGGGGATGATATTTTCTGTTATTGATGAAGGGATGGGATCTTATCCCTCTGAATGTGTGGAGAAGTTCATAAATCTGGCTCTTAAGTGCTGCCAAGACGAGACAGATTCCCGGCCTTCAATGGCAGAAGTGGTTAGAGAACTCGACAACATATGGCTTATGATGCCCGATTCGGACACCAAGATATCCGAATCCATAGTCACTGATCCCAAAAAGAATATCACACCGCCATCTTCATCTTCTGCACTAAAACATCCATATGTTTCACAAGATATCTCAGGCAGTGATCTTGTGAGCGGAGTTTTGCCGACTGTTACACCAAGGTGATGATACAAATACGATTCAGATTTTCCCATCTATACGACTATACCTTTCATGTTGATGGTAAGTACAATTCTGTAATCAATTTGTTTCGTTTGTATTATGATCTATTTAGTGGTTCAGTAATATCAATGCAATACATGATAGCTTTTTGTTTAAATCGTAGCTATTTTCTTGAACGTTTTGATCTGCATATGAGCCACTTGATTAGAGGTGTAAACACTAATGATTCTGATAATCACAAATATGTTGCTAAACTAATGATCATGGACTTGTTATGCGCCACACAAATGCCATTCTTAGAGGGGTAAAATCAGAATAGACTGCCCGTGACAAACACGGACGATGCTGAGACTCACTTTTTCTGGAAGGGCCAAGCCTAAGCCGTCCCAGTTGACACCTCTAGCCATTCTCAACAAGTTACACAAAACAACTAAGTTCATCATCTGTCCCCTTCCAGTAAATTTCTGATAACCCCATAAGGGCCAGTTCTATTGTCTTTCACCATTGTCACTCTCGGAATTCCATAAGTTACATGTTAGTCTTTTAACATAGATTCACTTTATTCTCAAACTCCGTCTGGTGGCAGAAACCCGTGAAAATTTTTCTTTCTTAGATATTGCTGAATCGTTCTTCTTTCCACACTCTTTGATCTCCTTAGGTGTTTCCTCAGCATTACTCTCAACTTCTGCAACTGGGTTTTCATCATCTTGATTTCTACATTCGTGTGCTCTGACTATGTAAACCTGTAGGATATGACCACTCGCACCACAATATAATTAAGAACTAGTCATACCATTCACATCAACAATTATAATTATAAACAAACCTTAAATCTTGTGGGTTCAATCAGTTCAAATACTAAAGCATCACCATCATCCAGTTTATGATCCAATGCAAATGCTCTCCATCCACCACTAAGCCCAGTTCTCTTGCTAATGTAAATAGCCTCATATTCTGAGCCTTCTTCATCCTCTAGTACCATATCTTCTGTGGTTTTGGGAAGATGGTTCTCACAAAATTTAGTTGGAAGCCCCTATTCATGGTAACAAAAGGAGTAATTAGTAACCATAATATAAAGTTCTAAACTTTGCTAGCACTATAATATGCTGTAACTTACCAACCAGAAGCAACTATAAACATGGGATCGAAGCATTGATTTAATGAAAGATGGATTTTCAGAATCTAGATAGCTTTGGCGCTTCTCTGCACACTTCAAAGCTCGAGCTTTTTCTTCATATGTAGCAGTTCTAACTTCTTCCACCGGCCGTGCTAGATAGCTGCCAGTCCAAATTGTTAGTCGTAACTGCAAAACTTAAATTATATATTGTGATATGGATTAATCTTTATGTACCAAACCATTTACATAAAGTTTAGCGCCCCCCAATAGGGGGCCGCCACGTGTCTCCTAGGTAAACCATTATGTAAATGGTTTGGTACACGTAGCAAGGTCTGTGTGATATTATTGTTGAAATCACCGATAACATTTACGTTGTCCATGAGGAATTCAACTTTGTTCTCTTACGCAATGGAAGATGCTCGACCTGAACCTGTGACAATGACAATTTTCAACAAGAAAATAGATATGAGGAACGAAAGACCCTTCCTTTTCCAAGTTAAGGAATTCAGCACAATTTAATAGGGGAGAATAAGAGAAACAAATAAGCTATTTCTCGTCAAGAAAACTACATTTTTCAGATTTGCCAAATGGATAATGAAACATTGATAGAAAGGGAATCAACAGAAATATCTGATCAATGGACAAAAAAATCTTAAAAATAGTTGCCAGAAATCGAAGAATATATTTCTGAAATTTTCATTTACTTGTCTAATTGGATTCATTCAGAAGCAAAAGAAATTCAGAAACATCAAGACTTACATCATCACGGTATGATGTAACTGGATTGCGTGCACGAGTTGAGCGTCTTGGCTCCGATGAAAAAATAGTAGCTGGTTTTGGTCTAATATGCCGAAGCTACATAGCATAAATGTGGAAAGGTGAAGGATAAACATAGTTTCTGGACATGAACTAGGTAGTAAAAGCTCAAAATGTTACCTGGGACTTGTCATTTTTTTTGAGATCGGATAGGCTTTTAGACAGCTTCAAGATCCCCAAATCCTTCAGAAGATTTAAAATGAAAATGATATTACATTTCATTTAAACTAATGAATTTCTTGAAAGACATTTCTAAAATAGCATGGCTGTAAAAAACTGAGACTTCACTCTGTGAGACGAGGTCGAGAATAAACTACCTCCAATCGTCTTTTGTTGGCTAAAAGTGTCTGGCATCGAGCATCTTCATAACTTTTGGCACTGCTTTCATTTGCCATTGATTACCAGATGTATCTTCGGAGCCCCTAAATGCACAAAGAATCGTAATGTTCAATGCTGATTGTAAGCAACTAGATTCTTAACGAGTCAAAAAAGCTGCTTTTATTACGAACAGACATTATTATGTAAATGGTTACAAGATCAAACATTGATCAGTAAAGTAAATTTCTTTGTGGAACACTTAACTGGGGATTTTAATTCTTAGCTGGAAAGAGAAATGAGTGAACGTAAAAGGCAAGAAAGGGGAGATTTTAGGGGTGGAGAGAGGAAGATGAAAGCGCCACTTTTTGAAATTTGAATGGTTAGTGCAATTCGCTGCTTTTTAGGGCTCGAATATTTGTCATTGTGAACAAGTAAGGCCCACAAAATTTTAGTGCTGCTTCAACAATACGAGTGAGAATAATGCTCATTGTACAATGTTGGATTACAACATTGAGCCCCTGTTTGTCTCCCATTATGGGAGAAAGAATGGAGTTTTGAATAGTATTTTTTGGGGAATGTGTGGTTAAAATTTAAAGAAACTTTATTGATTTGTGTGTAGAATATTTTATTGTGTGAATGTGTAGTNCCACATCCTTAGCCCCTGTTTGTCTCCCATTATAGGAGAAAGAATGGAGTTTTGAATATTATTTTTTTGGGAAATGTGTGGTTAAAATTTAAAGAAATTTTATTGATTTGTGTGTAGAATATTTTATTGTGTGAATGTGTGGTGGAGAAATGATACTGTAGCAAACAATTTAATTTTTAAAGGATGACAAACACACCCTGAATTACAACCTCATACAAAGGAGGCGGAGCCCACTATTATTTTAATCGCGGGGCCCGCCTCCCTTGTGAGTGATTGTAACTCAATGTTGTAATCCAATATTGTACACGTAGCATTGTTGTACGAGTGAAGCGTTTACTGTAGGGACTGTAAAGACTTCGGATTTTGCAAACTGTAGACAATGAAAGAGCACAAGCCCTGGTTTGTTTTTAGCTAAAATCAAATTTTTAGTAAAAATTTTAATAAAAGTTGATGATTTATATAACTGAAAAGTTGATAAAAATTAAAAATTGTGGATCCCATAAAATATGTTAATATAAATAAATTAAAGGAAAATAAATTTTAGAAAATGGAGGCTCAACCAATATTAAACCTTTCAAAGTTCTATTAATTTTAAAACGATGAATGATAAATGAGATAAGAGCTATTCATGTTAGTGTTGTGCCCAACATGAGGATGAAATTAGCAATATTTCTAAGGGTCAAAGATAACCTCATCAGCAAAA